>CAUPSG010000301.1:0-13179 GCA_963513935.1 Aphrophora alni
TAGGTTAGGTTAGGTTAGGTTAGGTTAGGTTGGGTTAGGTTAGGTTAGGTTAGGTTAGGTTGGGTTAGGTTAGGTTAGGTTAGGTTAGGTTAGGTTATGTTAGGTTAGGTTAGGTTAGGTTAGGTTAGGTTAGGCTGGTTAGGTTAGGTTAGGTTAGGTTAGGTTAGGTTAGGTTAGGTTAGGTTAATTTAGGTTAGGTTAGGTTAGGTTAGGTTAGGTTAGGTTTTTAAACGTGACTATGATACTGTACATAACCTAACCTAACCTAACCTAACCTAACCTAACCTAACCTAACCTAACCTAACCTAACCTAACCTAACCTAACCTAACCTAAAAGTTAACACACTTTTACTAAATATATCGCCATTTTTTGACACTTTAAAAAGAGCACCTAACTTTATTAACGTTTACTTTTTTATATTTCAATTCAAATTTGGAAAAATTTTTCACTTTAATTTGTGTTTTAATTATATCAAAATATATGTTAGAATGAATATCTGTGCAGTAGCAGTTTTTTCGTTGTTTAAAAACGAATTTATAAACTAGTTATAGAATAATATTTTTAAAACTATCAGTTGTAATATTTGATACAATCCCCTCTCCACTCAAATCCATTTCAATAAACACTGTATATCAGTATCACTCAGTTAAATAAATATTTATTAATATTAACCATCTAAACCGCCCTCTGAATTACGTAACACTCTGTAATTAAACAAGATTCTCCTAACGTTAAGAATGACTATTAACGAATTGTTGGTTTTTTTAATACTTCAATAGCAACATTATTGAAATTTATTTCCTTTAACAAGATCGTGTTTTACGTTGTCTATTTTTATTTCTAATGTTGGTAATATTGTTGCAAAGAAAATAAATTACATTTTATCATCACTGTTTCGTTTACTTTATATAATTAAATAATTTTTTATAAAATTTATTGGCTGAGATAAAATTTGTATTACTTTTTCTTAACAAAGAAAACCATATAAATGAGTGTAAAGTATAAAATTACTTTTATTTGAAAATATGGAAGAGAGGAAGAACCTTGTGTTGTTATTTAAAAAACAACCTTGTGTGTCGGTTATTATCGCATTAAAAATTTTTAAAAAGGAAGAAAGGACAAAAAAAAAACCTTACCCTTCGAGTACTGTAAGAGCTTCAGGGTCGGAAAAGTACAATGGGTGATCAGATCGGCCTGATTAAAAAGATGAAAGAGAGGGATCTAACCCAAAACTACGTGAACAAATATCTGGATCCATTTAGGATCCATCGAGATTGCCATGTCAGTAATCTCTGTAGATAAACCTCTGAAAGTTTACTTACTAATGGCTCTGCATGCCAACCGCCATGTTTTAAAAGTATGAACAAATTACTTGAGTAAAAATGATTGTAAAATTAGGTGGAACATTCAAACGGCCTAGTTACTATGATACCTTATTCTTATATTTTATAACATTGGTAAACGTTAAACGCAATATAGGCCGAGCTAAAACAGGACTTTGCTTTTTTCTATTTACACTAATAGTTTCTGTTTCTGTCAAAAACATTAAAACACTTCTGTTAAACTTTGGATGGATATCTCGCCAGACTGACGGAGGGTCTATAGAGTTCTATTTAACTTTGTTAATTACTGCCAGCATTGATTTATTACATTGGAATGATTTCAGTTTTAATTAGGGTTAGGTTTTGATAGTTGAAATTGGAAAAAAAAGGTTTTTATTACACGCCTTGCACTACGTACAAATGTGTGTATTTTATATAAATTCAAATTATTAATTATAATTCTATATTTTGTTAATTTTTCATTTTTAAAATTGTGGTTTATTTTATGATTTTCAAGATCATTTCTTTTAATTTTAAATTATGTCTCCTATGTTTTGGGTTTTTTTAATATAATTTTTACGTTATCATTTGTTTTTGCGATAATTTTTTTAAATTATGTATTTAATTTATATGGTTTAAGTGGAAGAGGACTATATAATCTTGAGTTCGTTTATTTATTAATTCTCTCTCTCTCTCTCTCTCTCTCTCTCTCTCTCTCTCTCTCTCTCTCTCTCTCTCTCTCTCTCTCTCTCTCTCTCTCTCTCTCTCTCTCTCTCTCTCTCTCTCTCTCTCTCTCTCTCTCTCCCTCTCTCTCTCCCTCTCTGTCCAAAGTGAAAGGTAGTTTAATAGCGAATCAGTCAAAATACAAAGGTTAACAATTTTTTAATTAAGAAACTTACCTTACATCTTGTATACTGGTAAAATAAACATTGTTAAATTAACAAAAATCTCAGCTCCTACTCTAAGTTGCACTAAATCCACTTAAGAATCTAAAAGTAACATAAATAATTGCATAAACACTACAGGTTAAAATTATAATTACATATCTCAGCATGAAATTAAGAAAATACGAGACGGAAAACTCTCAGCAAACCCGCTGTGTCTCTTAATGAAATATTTAAGTTTATTTTGTGTCAGAGGCTTTGTAGAGATAATTAATTCAGAAGTTATGGTAAACAAGAACATCACATTCTATTATCAAACCCGTATTTATGGTGATACACAACATATAAAGATTCTATCTTCTGTACATTAACCCGCAAAAATGTATCTCCACAACCGCTTGTCAATTTGTTCCTTTCAATTTAAGTTTTACACTTCCTTAGTGATCTTAGAAGCAGTGCAGATTTTTTACAACAATGTTTTCAAATTTTTCTTCCAATTTATAGTAAATATGTTTTTTCAGTTATTCATTACTGTTTACAAAACCGATGTAATTTTAAAACTATTTTTCGTACGTATGCATATGCGTGCGTGTCTTATATATAATACTGATATTGAAAATATCTAATTCGTCTATTTTATATTTTCCAACCAATCGTTATAAATACTTAACACTTATTGTTTTCATGTAATGAATACTTTCAAAATTCAGAGATAGAATTCTTGAATTCAAGTTCAAAATTTAAACTTTAATAGTTAAGGTTTATGTGGAAGAATACTGCACATATCAATTAGTACAGTGGTAATTAGTAAGTTTCTAAAACTATTTCACTCTTTTAAAAGAAATAATGTTTTTGAGTTTTCACGATACGAGTTTCTCTGGGTTGAACTTTTTCAAAAGGTACAACTCAATTGAATACCAATTTGTTTGACTTATATCTGTAAAAGTGTAAATTTTCCTTAATTTGGATATTTTTTTTCTTGGATACACCCTTATTTCCTCTTGTACACAATTACTTAACATTATAATAGCTTTCAGTTTCTTTCAACCCCAACATGGTGTAAAATACTGTTATTTAAAAAATGTTGGAACTATAAAAATGTAAAAAACTACGAATTACAACTTCTACTTTCTTTTTTAATCTATTGTTTTTTAATAGTTTTTCAGTCAATATAATACTAGATCTTATTGCACTCGGTAATATATTATGTTTAGAAATTCTTAAAGCAGAAAGTTTTGTTTTCAACAACATATGAAGTCATTTGTCACACACAGCATGAACTTAGCTTATATTATATTTATCCCCCAACTTCTACAACAATGCTATTAAAAGGTAGGATGAGTTAGTTCATTATCTACTTTTGTTAGGGTCGATCTACTTGGCAAGTTGTCAAGTTGGCTTCATATCAAAAGTAACGACAGACTTGCAGCCACAGAGGGTTGTACCGTAAAACAGAGAAAACTTGAATGAAGGGATGTTTTTACACTTTTAATAGAGGGTGAGAAACTTAATAAAGAATATTTATATTGCTGGTCGATTAACATTGTGAATAATTCAGTAGGCTATGATACGTTTAGTTTCGTAGTTGAGTTATCATAAAATCATTTATTCTCTACAAGATGGGGATTCGAAGGTTATGTACGTTTGGTTTCTTGCAAGCAAACAATGGTTTACGCGGACATTTACCATCATTTGTGTACATAAAACTAATGTAAGACATTTTGAGAGTATAAAAAAACCTCCGCTGTCAAATAATGAATCTACAACATGAATTTTGTTGTTGTTTTGTTTAAAAAAAGAAATATCATTCAGCCATCATCGCCTTATAAAAAAAGTATAAAACAAACTACTCCTAGCTCTTGAATAATCTAATAACGCCTGTGTCATAAGAGAACAACAGTTGTTTAATAGGGACTTCATAGGACAGATGAAAGATAGAGATCCAACACAAGACTCTATTAAAACAAGGTATACCCAGCTAGTCTTTATTGGGATTGTCAAACCTTTATTTATTATGAGTGAACTCCTTAGAAATAAAACAAGAAAAAGTGACAGGTCAATATAGTTCAGAATCTTGCTTGAAACTAAAACTAGTTATCTAAGAAAGGAAATCACGATTAAAGATAAAGGTAGGGCTAAGCTGTCAAAATAAGGAAGACTATATGTAAACGTGCTAAGTGAAATTAGAAGTCTTAAGGAAAGTCAAAGAACTGGTCAACTAACTAATTGAGGTTGTATGTCAATGGAGAGGAAACTTCGTTTAGTAATTTTTTAAATACACAAATAATGATAAATGTTTTTAATCAATATCAATAACACGAACAGATAATTTTAAAACCGGAAGTCATAGTTTGTTTGTTGTATCACAGATAACCACATTTCCGTTGAAATGTTTTTACCTTGTTTGATAATTAAACGTTATTTTGAGTTTTGGCGGGATTATTATCTTTAGAACCCTCAGGGGCTCACTTTAGTGAGTACGTGATTGACAATCATGATTGATCAGTGGTGGATTAACACGTGTTTTCATGTTGTTCTATTTCATCTTTCCTATCAGATCTCACTTGACCAACTCATATCTTTACAACTCTTGAAATGAAATGATTAGTGAGAAGTTTACACAACACGGAAAAACAAAACATTATTCTTCGAAAATCGTTACAAATCTTCTTTTAGAAAGCTTAGGGAAAGGCAGAGTTACATCAAGCAGAGATAAGTTGCTGAAATTTTAAATCAAAATACTAATTGACTTTACTACTTGCAATAAAAAAAAAACACGGAGAAATACAGAATGAAAATTAATTAAATTTGATTTTTTAACTAATGAATACAATATTCGTAGAGGGATAACCGATTGCAGGGATATTATTGTTTGGAGATTGGTAACACTGATTGTATATTTAATTGATTGAAACGATATCTTATGTAGATATATTACCTGCATTTTAATCAGTAGTATAAACAGCAACCACAGATTTAATTTTTAGTATTATTTGGATTTATAGTTTGACGTTCAGGAATTGTAAACTTTCTTTATTGATTTCCACTTTAACTCTTATTTATTCAAAAGAATACCGTATCTTTTTAATTCTTCAACATCGGAAAATAAGATTTACTACTAAAGAAACCAAACATAGTCTGTAATAATATTAGTATTATTGAATCAGAAATATTGACAGTTTTTCTCTTGCAAGTAACAAATTCGTGGTTAGAATTCTGCGCTATAAACTGTCCCTTACAGCTTACGATTTAAAAAAAAAAACACCCATTGGCTGTGGATTTCCTATGAAGAACAGGAAGCCTCCGTAATACCTGTTCTGGCTGTTAAACACAACCTAATCTGCTGAGAGGTGTACAATTCTCCCCAATTCGATGTAGGCGATGGTGGAGGATGATGTGGAGATTCTTCGCGTGGAATGAAAATGTTTTATAAGGTATAAAATTATATTATTTGATTGTTTTACTGCATCTTTATAACCCAGTAATTTGTTATGCAGTCTATCGATTTGATCAAAACTTACTATTATTAATTTGTGATGCCGTTTTTAATGTGGCGCCATTATGGAATACTCCAACCTACAATGGAATGGAATACAATCAAATAATACTCTATGTTTAATTATATTGTTAGATTAAGGAGGTAAGGTAGATACAGTAAGGTAACTTAATTTAAAATAAATGATAACAAGTGTTCTGAACTCGTAAATCACAACTTGTTTCACATCGGCTAGGCCCTAACGAGTCTCGTATGTATCTATCTTCACTCGCTTTCTTTGTGTTACAACTTTCACAACATATTGCCTTTGTTTAGACATGTCTACCCAATATAATAACCCCCCCCTCCCAACTGCCTCTGACTCTCAAGTTGTATAGCTTGCAGTATATATGTTCATAGAACAGTTCGGTCCCTACGAGTACTTTTGATTATCCTTTGTCAGTCAGCAAGTCTGCACTTTCGTATTCACTAATCACGACTTGCCAGGAACTCTGAAAATTGTAAAATTGTTCAGCCCCCACCAGTGGTGTAATTCTCAAACAATTCCAAATTACCATTCACATATATTCGACAGAATATATGTGAAAAAGTAATGTGTAAAACAAGGAAAGTAAATTCATCTGTATGATATATTTTACTCATGACTGCCTAATTGGGTCACAGCCCATAATGAACATTTTATCTTAGTAGCTTCGGTGAACCACTCCAGCTCAAAAAGGCATCTTCATCTAAATATTCTTTATTTACAAAGCAGAGCAGATTATGTATTTCAGCACATATTTTAGGAAATTGTATTTATCGTAAATAACAAAATAAACACGTTTTTAAAGAGGAGCTGTTCCACTTGAAAGATTACTTCCTGTTTCTTCCTCAAAGATTTCATTGTTTTTCAAAATCTATTTATATTGTCTAAAGCTTTATGTTATTAAGTTGAATTTATAAACGAAGCAAATATTAAATGACGTGTTTTGTCTGTGTTGTTAAAGGAACCTTATGTATTGAAAATTGATGTTATCTCCGAACTGCAGATAATACTGGATATTTTGGGTGTTTTTAGTTTCCTAGGTAGGTATATGATGTTTTAGTTTTGATAATCACTAAAAGTTTCGAACATTTGAATGATCTTCTTGTTCATGACATCAGAAACAGAAAAAAGTTAGAAAAAGTGATTATCGATAAGCCTTCCGTCGGTCTTGGATGTTGTTATCGTTCTTGTCTGTAGTACAACTCTCTCAAAAATTAAGATCGGAACATCCAATTAGGTATAGGAGATTACAGTGTATAGCTTGGAGGCCAGCTAGGGCCCAGACATTGACACAAACAAACCGAGTGGAAACCATTTTTAATAAATGCTATATATATCTGTCAGGCTCGGAAGTGCCTAGTCGACTTTACAATTGTAATATTGTACTGATAGACACAATTATGAGGTTCTGAAAACCTGTATAACAACTGTTACAATCAAACTTACCCTTTAGAATATGACTAAACAATTTTTCATATCCTACAAGACCCAAGAAACCAACTTGTGTGCGTTACATTTACAGGATCTACGTTTATTACATTGCAAAATTGGGCTGGGTAAGTACTATGAAGGTCCTAATCCGCTTGTTTCACTTCATTCAAGAAGTAGTGAAACTATTCAATTTATTATTATTTTAACTTCTAGTGCTGTTTAATGTAAAATAATTTACGACTTTTTGTTTAATGTTGGAACACAATTCTGCGTCAATCGAAGCAAAAGAAAATAGGTTACTATGGGGGGGGGGGTTTAAGACGTGAAAATGAAATATAATCAGCCACAACAGTTTTTTTTTAATATGCTGCTTATTCTTATGGTTAATCTACTTGTCAAATGATTTTCAAAATCGAATTTACATTACAAATTTTGTGTGTTGTAAAATTCTGGTACTTTGAGCCGTAAATATTGCACGTATTATTTAATTTTGAGGTTATGTTTTGTTGTTCTAGCAATAATTTTCTTATTTTTTATTTCAGAAATAAAACAACATTGGAAAATTTGTAAAACAAGAAATGAACAGTTGTTTAAAAAAAAGCAATTATTTAAAAGTAAAAATCGGTTGGAAATTTATCGTTAGGGTTTTTAGTTAACGGACTTGTCTAAACGTTTCGATAAATTTGCTCTATTACCAAATTTGAAAAAAAAATAATTGTATTTAAAATTGAATGTAGGGAGTGTATGGTAATATGAGTAATTATTCAAATTACTCCAATAAATACCTTATATTAAATCCCTTTCTTTCATCTTTATAATCAATTCTCTCTTGACCAAATCTTGGTCTCTTCCGACCCTGGCGTTATTAGAGTATTCTAGACTTAAGTATGTCTATTACAGGCTATGATCACCGAGAGGTGATTCGTCTTAAAATAATCGTTAAAAAAAAATTTCAATTCATTTATCTGCAACAATAATGGAGAATTTATTATTATTCAGATCACCATTTGGAGTAAATGTGTGAATTAATTTCTTATTATCATTCATTTCACCACCAACGATGGTAGTTTTCAAAATTATAATCTTCCATAGGACACCATATTGGTATCACAATGAAACTTTCAATTAATTTGAGCTTCCATTCTTTAAAAAAAAAAATACCTGCAAAATGTGCCACAGACAAACAGACATAAATAATAATTCCTAATCGCTGAAACCATCTTGAAACTATTGAAAACACAATAAAGATATTTTAGTACACAGGAATATTTTCATACTACGCAATTAGGAATGTAGAAGTTCCAATTACGTCGCAATAAATCAAACCACAGCCTTTATAATCTAAGAAACTTCTATATTAAGTTCGATTTCTACACAATATTTTATATTAAATTTATGTTCTGAATGTTTTTATGTACGGAATACTTTATTATGAAGCTGACGTGTATTTAAAACTTTCCTAATTATTTAGCTTAGTCCTACCTTAAATTATGTGTAATTTAAAAAAACAAACACAAGATCTAATATTTTTTAAATAACTTTAGTAGCCTATCGAATGATTTTATTTTATTAATTTTTTAATACAGGATTGAATTTACATATTAATTACTTACATTTTTTTTAAAAATAAGTGTTTACAGAAATGTTGGAGTCATTTGTGCTTACAGATTTGTAAAGTACTCTCACTAGGTATTTTTCTCTTTATACTCATTTACATGCTACTCATTGTTAAGCTCACAATAGTGACCTAAGGATGTGGCAATCCAAAAGGACCGATGCTGGATCCATAACTTTTTCCTGTAGTCTTGGTGTAGATACGTCTGTTTCACATTCCCTGTCAGATATTTCTTGACCAATTTTTATATTCTTTTACAACCTTGATGCTAAGACAGTATCCAAAGGACAAGAATTTTTATTTTTAGTTATTTTTCACCCTTTTGTTTTCATAAATCGATATTGAAAACGAGATTTTTATTTTAAAGAAAAAAAACAATACTCTAATTTTTTTTATTTTCTACATTAAATTTTATAAAAAGAATTTAATAACAGGAAGTAATTGAAGTGGTAATGGAAGAGTAATTTATTATCTTTACCACAGTATTACCAACATTAGAAATAAAAATAGACAACGTAAAACTCTGTCTAGCTAAGGATAATAAATTTCAATGAAGGAGGTTATTAAAGTATTTAAAAACATGGCAGTTAATATTAGGAACGCTTAGTACGGTTTTAATACTCATTCTCAGCGTTAGGTAAACTTGTTTAATTACAGGGTGTTTCGTAATTCAGAGGTTGTTTTTATTAGTTTGGAGGTTTTTGTTGTTTGAAATGCAGGTTTATGAATATTTAATAAAACTTGTGTTGGTGATATTAAGAGTTTATGGTGATTTCAATTGGAAGGGGTGGGAGTTTAGGGACTGATTCTAAAATAAAAAAATAGGGAAGTGTGAAATGTTAATTAGAGAATTTAAAACGTATTGAATTATACTAAATTGATAATTATTAAAATTGATAATTTTAAACTTGTATCAATGCAAATCAGTTTAGTGCCATTGTTATATGTTTTGTTTTGGTTTACCCTAATCAGTATTATGGCCAACTTAATTACAAATTAAAATGTACTAAATTGTACAGTCTCCCTCACATATCTACACCAAAAACTAAATAGAAATCAAAATCTATCTCGTATGATAGTCTACAAGATTCAACTGTGACAAGATTAAAATGCTGTTTTTATCTAAATTAACTCTATAGATTTTCATTAAATGATTCTAGTTCAGGAGTTATGAATTAAAAAAAAGTGAGTAAAGTCAAATCTTGAATACTAGCAGTAGTGAGTATAGGAGAGACCCTTAGAGATCTGTTGGGACCCTCTATACTATTTCTAAGACCTTGAACTCTTGCTCTGTCGATAGAAGCTCCTCCTACCCTCACGTTTAGAAAGTGCTAACCATGAAGGGTATCAAGGATAGGGATCTCCCCTACATCAATATAATACCCTCCTAGTCCTTTATTGCATTACTACATTCTGAGCCCTTTCTGATGAGTATTTTCCACTTTATGGGGTGCTTCTTGTATCAAGAGAGCAATATAATAACAAAACAAAGGACTTCCCATGTTGCTAGTTACCCTGGAGGATATGCTTCATTTTATCAGCATGTTGAGATGCGCTGACAATTTGCACAAGCTTGTTATCTTTCATTTATCTCTCTCCATGATTTCTACAAGCAGCTATGGAAGGGATCATCTACTCGGCCCGGGATTATACTTAGCTTGTTCGAGTAAAGCTAAGTATTGTAAGAGATTATCACAGGATCCTAATAAGACACCTTCTACTCCATCAAAACGGGTTGGATTACAATTTAAGGTTGAGTTGAAAACATAAGAAAAAAGGGGGTTGAAGATAAATTTGGGGTAGAGTTTTGGTGAAAAAGACTTGATAGAAGAATTGAAGAAAAATATAGCTGCAAGGGAGTATGCAGGAAAGACCTCAGAGCAACAATAAGAGTAGGACCTGAGGAGGTTATTTTCAGTGGATACTCATTGGGTGTTGGTGGATATCGCCAATCTCTATGTCACGTTTTACGAGTTTTGCATGGGAATGTAACCTTTGATTTACCTTAAGAGCAAAGAATGTTGTTTTGAAGGACGACTGTATACCGTCTGGGCAAAAGCTTACAGCCTAGTTGATTTTAATAAAAGATGGATGTAAATGCCATCGGAATAACACTCAAATAAGCTAAAACTATTTTCATAAATGATTTTACAAATTTAATCTCTAAGAATCCAAACTGATGTATTGGAAATGATCAACCTAAACTGGTTAAAAAATTATTGATTAATTTTAAAAATTTAAAAATAATATTGGAAATTTCATCTCACCAGCTTAACTATATTGTTATTTATTAATCATCTTATGTATGAACGGATTTTACCATGTGCCTTGTAACATGTTACCATTTGGGATTTTAAAGTAAATTGTTGAATGTGTTTTCAATCAATTTTTTAAAATTTGGTCTCTTATCGTCAAATATAACGTATTGATTATGGTCTACTTAAAACAATGGTTTTGAAATGAAAATGTCATTTAAAAAGGAGAAATTACCCACGAGTCCCCGTCGTATGATTCTGTATTTTTAAAATTGTGTGACAGTTATTTTAATATATATTTATAGCCTATGTTTAGTTTCCAAGAACTCAAAAATATTATACATTATGGTTTACTTTAAAATACTGGTTCTTAAAAAAGAAAATAACCAAGGGTAGGCCTACCGCCCTTGTATTTATCCAAATTTGTTAAATCTATTTCATTGCAGTTTTGGTAAAACGTAAAGATTATAGTTAAAATACAACTTGCGTGTAATTTTAAAATAAAAAATAAATTGTGACCCTCCCCTTTTTTGTCAAATCACTTACGAACCGCATCGGCATTTTACTTTCAGTTTGGAAAAATATATATATATAGTGAGAAAAGAATCGGTGCCACATAGTTTAATAGTTAGATTCAGTGGCTATTTAAACATTTCATGGTATCAGATGTTGAGATGTCTACGAGGGCACCTCTCAGGTTCTCACGATAGTGAGGACGGACGTGGAATTCCCTCTCTCATGGAGTCTTGTGTACGACCCCCTTTCTTCGCCTTTCCTATCAGGTCTCTATTAATTAAATTTTGTCTCTCTTCTGAACCTGAAACTATTCTAAGGTTAGATGTATTAATTTTATGTTGTTTTCTTCTTTTATTGTATAAAGTGAGATTTCTTGCCTTTAAACGACAATATAAAATGGATGCGTGTGCTCCCATTAGTTAATGTTTTGCTGATGTCTGATCTATAGAATTCCATTCAGTGACTAACAGAGCTAAAGATGTTATAAAAAAATACGACTCTCTCTCTCTCTCTCTCCTCTCTCTCTCTCTCTCTCTCTCTCTCTCTCTCTCTCTCTCTCTCTCTCTCTCTCTCTCTCTCTCTCTCTCTCTCTCTCTCTCTCTCTCTCTCTCTCCTCTCTCTCTCTCTCTCTCTCTCTCTCTCTCTCTCTCTCTCTCTCTCTCTCTCTCTCTCTCTCTCTCTCTCTCTCTCTCTCTCTCTCTCTCTCTCTCTCTCTCTCTCTCTCTCTCTCTCTCACATACACGAGGGAGTCGTAACGGTGACATAAATTGGTAAACACTTGTCTGAACGTTGTGAGAATAGAATTTTATTTCCTCCCTCGGGAGTATTTTAAACCCCGTTTGTAATTCCCCACAGGAACTAAAGGACCAAAGTATTTTATTCTATGCTTATTGTAACATTGAAAATTGTTTCACTCAGTTTTTGTTAACATTCAAGTGACTCTTACATATTTTTCAAACAATACTGTACAGTTACGAGAAATACTTATATTGTCCAAAATATTCACCGTTCAAGATATAATATTAATTTTAACGAGAGATTATAGGTTATTAAATGTAATCACTAGTAAGAAAAGAAAAAAATAAATAACGAAACGACAATTTCTTTGAAATTTCTGAGATCCCAATGCCGACCAAAGACTCCGCTATAGAAAGTTTAATTATTCTATCTTAACTTTTACTAATTCCTATCTTGCTTAATACAGACGAGGAAGGACGGAGGGAATTTCGAAACTCTCTTTTGTGTTTTCTACCCCTTAAAAGTTAAAAAATCGTTCACAAAAATGATGGCGACATTTTTGTCCTATTACGAGAATTGATACTTTTTCGTTGGTAAAATGCTCGAAAGCTATTTTAAATAAATATACAATGTAAATGTAAATTTTTATTTCTAATCAAGTTTAATGAAAGTTCAAAAAACATTATTCAGAACGTATATACTTATACAAAAGTAGTAACAGGACCAGTAGAGTAAAACAATTATTAACCATCAAAACAATTTCACAAGAAAGCTAAGGAATTACATCTGTGGATAAAGTATTAATTTATTTTTAAATCATCAAAATGTGTCAAATAATAGCAACTAGTGAATTAGGATAGATAAAGTCTTGTGTTTTTAAATTGAATTCAGAAATT
>CAUPSG010000302.1:0-23127 GCA_963513935.1 Aphrophora alni
TATATGAAACTCAATTAAACTTGTCTAACTGACATTGTATTAGAGATTTCCATTTGATTTTATGAACAGCACAGTAAATGCAATTCAAGCACTTTGATGCTGCAGGTAAATTATAACATTTATACTATTATTGTTTAATATAAAATATTATGGTGGAAATTCACGAAAGACGTATATCAATTGTTATTAATGTAAATATATTATAAAAACAATATAAACAAGAATACCAAAATATTGCACAAACTTTCCCACTCTTGGATCCATAATAAAATAAAAACGATCAAAAACCAAACTTAAATTAAAATGTTGGTTCTGTAACTATCAACTATAAAGTGAAAATGAACGATGAAAAAGAATATTAAATAGATTTAACTTGATTCGTTTATTCCATAAACATGTCTCGGCTTAAATCGAATTTTATTAAAATCTATTTTATGACAATGGTCAAGTTTCAATTTTGTGTTTTGTCAATTATTTGAACCATATTTTCTCCTCCTATTTTGTTACAGAGGTTCGGGGTGTTAATCTACAACTTTCACTAAAAGAGAGCCTTATGTATTATTAACTTACGTGTTAAAAACTGGTCCAAGGCCGACATTTTGATTTTCTTTACTGATAATTTTCGCACAGATAATTTTAGAGAGGTGTAGACTGATGTGCTATATTTGGACCCTTAAGGCCCAATATGAACTAAATTTGGTCAATATAGTTAAAATTCGATTGTCGATAACAGCTACTACTAAAGAGAGAGCTAAACAAATGAATATAGTGTACCATGATATGGCCAAAATAGGCTTATAATATATCTAATTTGAATAAAATCGGTCAAGACCTCTGGTTGTAGAGTACTACAAGAATAACCCACTGACAGACGTAAACAGAAATCATTCTGAATATCAGATAAAGAAAACTGTAGGTTCATGTGGATACCTCAGGATTGCTTTACGAGTCATTCCACTAGGCACACGCTGTAATTTAGCAACAGAGGATTCATGATAATCCTATATTGTATTTATGATATATTTCAACATATATATTCTCAAAACCCCTACCATAATAATAATTATTGCTACATAATTGGGTTACGTAATTTTATTGAACAGAATTTTACTCTGTTATTCACGTTCACTACTTTCAAATTGTTTCTATTGTAACATATGATGAAATAATTATATTTACAATATAATTATTTTGTATAGTTTCAGATGTTTTATTTCTTCTGAATAATTTTATTATAAAATTTATAAAACAAAGTTGGGCAACATATATATTTAAAATCAAGGACGTCATTACTAATTTAAACATTTTCATTATTTCCCAACATATTTCAATAAAATGAATATATTCAATATTGAAATCCTTGAGGTGCTTCATTTAGGGAGTATGGATGTGAAAATCCAGAGGGAAAATAGTTAAAAACTACTTTAACCACGTAGTCTTGGATTAAATCCCTGTCATTTTTCGTCTTTTATATCAGGTTTCTCTTTAGGAAATCTTATTTTCTCCCTATCTGTATTGTTCAATTCACGGATAGGGGTCGTTATATATTTTTTCTTCCACTTTTTATAAGACGAAGAGACGTTTAATAATAACAAAAACATATATTTAACTAAATTAAAATAATTTAAAACTTACTTTATTAATACTCTAAATTATACCACACAAAGGAAGTCACCAATGATGTAAATCTCGTGTATATAACACAGAAAGTTATGAACCTCCCTTTGTGTAAAGTTCACTTCAACTCAGTATGCATGAACACTGTGGGTATTTAAACCTGATCCAGGCAACTATTCTAATTTAGAGTTCTGTTGTACGGTACATTATGGGTTTATTTTTAAATTTAAAAAATACTTTTCATTTGTACGAAGTATTTTATAAATTACATTTTAATTTTTTTATTCTAAATTATTCTACATTAAAAAAAAAAAATTTTTTGATGTATAATATTTATATATTTGAGTTTATTTTGATTTCAAAATTAATTTTTGTAAAAACGCTTGCACTCCCATATCCTGGAAGTAGGCCACAAATAGTTGCAAATATATATTGTTTTTTTTTGTGTTATTAGTTTTTTTAAATCATAACATTTGTTTTATTTAATATTATTTCAAACTAAGTGGTATAGAATACATACAAAGACCTATTTAAACAAACTTCATAGTATAAACCGGATGACTCCAATATTTTTTTCTTAAATATAACATTGCGTTAAATAGCACTTCATTCTCCCCTTAAAACGATAGATATTGCAAATCAAAATGTTAAAATATTTCGTGAGATAATATATCATTTTAACTTAGAAATTATTAGAATATTTATATATTTATGGTTAAGCAATATCATAAAATAAACAAATAAATTTATGAAGGGAACAATATTGTTAATAATTTAACGTCAAATTATCAAATGTCTAAAAAGTTAGGAGTCAGCCAAACCGTTAATAAAAACTAAGTTAAAAATTGTCTACTTCAAATAACGCAGAAATGTTTCTGCTTGTGTCCTGCGTGGAATATTTTCTAGTTCTGGGAATAAGCTATTGATGGAGGGAGAAAAAGGTTTTTCTCTCTGATAAACAGTTAGAACACTTTGTCTTGGCACCACACCTTTAATAGTGTTATAATAAATATTGAAACGTCCCATCATACAATATTCTATTTTTATTACCGTATTACGACGGCCGTTTTGGCTATTCAACCATCCATTTTCAAGCTTTGTAGCCTGATAATCCTTTGTCAATTGTTAACAAAAACACAGTACATTAACAAATTCAATTAAATTAAAAACTGTACACGAAACATTATTTTTTTTTTAAAAAAGAGTCAATTCAAATGTCATCCTATGAGAGTGGTGGGCCCAACTTGTCGATGACATTTGAATTGACTCTTATTTTTAAATAATGGTTCATGTATAGTTTTTAATTTTATTGAATTTATGATTGTGGTGTGTTAAAGTACTGTGATTAAGTGTTTTGTTAACAATTGACAAAGGATTGTCTGTCTACAAAGCTTGAAAATGACTGAATACCCGAAACGGTCGTCGTAATATGGCAATGAAAAGTTAAATTTTACTTTCATATTTCGTTTAATACTCTTCATATACACAAACTACGGGAAAGGTCCAATCATACAATGTTGGTCCTATTAATGTTTTGTATTTTTCATTTATAACTAGTTATTTTTCATTCATTATTGTGTTTGTTAATTCTTAGTATTTAAGGAAAATCTATTATAAATCTCTTGAACACTTATCTAGAAAAGTGTATTTTTGTTTTGTAAATGGGTGTGTAAGGAATTTCGTGCAATATTATTGCACAATTTATTAATTTATTAATATTTATTTAAAAAATATTTAGTTATAAGTATTTTTATATTCATATTCATAGTCTGATTGTAATATAAACAGAAATGTATACCCTGTACATAAATTGCACCTTTTCATCTAAAAATGATTAAATCCAACAGTTTGTTACAAATACATCTTGTCGGGTTTCCCACATTCTTGTTATATTTTTTAAATTCCTCTGCAATATTATTAAATCTTTCAATTTTAGATTACATGAATATGTGTGATATTGAATAGGTTATGTATATGACAAACCACGTTAATTTATGTATTGTAATCAGCAAGGGACAAATGAATGCTTGGCTAATAATAGTCTATGTAAATCATTGCACCAATAGCCTTGAGGTGGAAACGATGTCACCAGACCGTATTGTTCAGAGAAATGCAGTACGTATTTACATGGAGTGGGATGCGGTTTGTTTTGAATATATTCTGCACTAGTATCTTAGCTATTCTGAATAACATAAAATTTAATTTTATTGGGTAAAATATATGATTCGAATATTTTATTACTTTAACTAATCAATACATTAAAAAAATATGTGGTTACATAGTAGTATAGAGAAAAGGCGATACTAGTGAAGTGATTGGTAAAAGATCGATGTTATGATTTTTACGAATCCTTTTTGAGGTCCCCTGAATGATTTTTGGAATGGTGTTTGTGTCTCGTATGCACTACACGGCCCAAGCGCATGGATTGATTGTAATCAAATCTGGTACGTTACCGTTGATACCATATTTTGATAACATTATTTTTATTTATTTTTTTTTTTAACATTTTGATACAGTTTTTTATCTTATTTTGTTTTCTCCGTCACGTGACCTGTTTTTATTTATGCTTTGAATCATTTCGTGTATTTTATTCCGTCATCATAAAACTTATTTGCTCATCTGTGATCGTCACTACATTAACATAATTAAACATACTACGGCATATTCTTACACACTAAAAAAACACTTCCCTATTAGTATCCCTAATGTGTAGGATAAAGATTCAGTAATGGTTTTCTATCTAATAAGCTGCTATATTCTTCAATGGATTGACGAGAAAGTAAGTGAAATTAGTAAACCGTATATATCTTCTAAAAGATCCTGGTGCAGAGACGAGTCAGGCAAATACCTTGCAAAATATCAGGAAAGTGCTCAAATTGTGTAGACGTAACTTATAAGATGTAGGATTGGAATTAATTTGTAAACCATTAGCCTCTACATGTAGTAGCTTTTTTCTGCCGCCAACCTGATACTAAAATATGAGTGCAACAAGGAGGCTACACATAACTCCGCACTGCTACTGATAATTTCCGTCAAGGAGATTCGTTTACAAATTTAGCCATGCTGTTACCCCTAGGATGTTAGTTGGAGTCTCTTTTTTGTCTGTCCAACAGCTAGATTTCAATTAAATATGGAGGTCAAACATTTTACAACACATATTGTGTGCTAAAGCAGTGATACAGAATTAATTAGCATTAAGTTAACATATATGATTAGTACGAAGGACTTTATTCCTTGTATGGTTTTGTTATTATTGTGAACATTTGTTAGACGATTCATGTACAAAAATAGCTATAATTGGTACAAAACGTAGTGAATTTATTTAAGAAACCAGACAGAAATGCTATTATTATAAACTATTTTAATAGTTTATAACTGTAACACAATTAAAAATACTAGACAGGCAATATTGCTAACATAAATACAATAAATCTTATCTGATTGCAGTAAGTCGATTGTTCAATCTAAATGCAAATATACCAGTTGTACGTTGCTAGATAAAAGATAATTGAAAGCTCATCTCCCTATAGTTGCAATTTTATAACAATTTACGCATTGATAAATTACAATATTTTAAAATAATTTTTGTTTACTATGGTCTTCATATTTATAGTTTTGATTAATTTGTTAGTTTATCACAAGTACTTAGTATAACGCAAGTTATGTAATGGTTGAAAAAAATCTGTGTCTTTGTAATAATTAGAACCGGAAAGCGAAACTGACGATATATAGTTTGTATAACCGCAAAACACGTTATTACTTATGTCTTTAATTAATGATCTACATATTTAAGATAAAACTCCTTAACTATTTTTATTACACAGCTTCAATTAATATCTAACGAACCAAAATTTATTCACCTGCCAACTAGTGCAACATTAAACAGCTGATTTTAGAAATACGTAACCATATCACAAAATTTTAACTCAATTCATACATTCTTTTTTGTATCGGAATATATAATCATAAGGATAAGAACATATTAATAGTAAAACATAGGAAAATACTTATTTATATAACACGTAGGAAATGGTTCATTGTTATATTGCAACGCTAATATTATTTTCATTATTATGAAACTTATTTATATAAATCAGCTGTTATTGAAATGTATCGAACTGCCAAACTCAGGTGCCCATTAAAGACGCGAAATCAATTCTCGTTCATTCTTATACAAAACGCCGTTAAAGAAATTCTGTAACAAACTGTGTTGAAATACATATAAATTCTTCCAAACATGGCTTTCACTCTAGTAGAATTTATACAAATGTGTATTGTAGTTTTTTCATTTGAATAAAAACGCCACCTTAAATTAAATTGAAGGGTGTATATCATCGAATAACAATTTACAGTATATAACATAGGAATAGCCAAATAACATAATGAATGTATGTGTGAACTAACACTCTTATCATCGTGTTTAACAATTATTTAATTAATGTTTTATATTTCAATTTTTTACTTTTTCATATATATATTGTTTATAGAAAGTAATCTGATGAATCTAAATAATTAGTTTTTATAAAAATTATTATTAATAAGACCAATCTAATTAAATAGGTGTTAAGTTTATTTGCTATTTTTTGTTTTGATGTGCCTGTCTCCAAAAAATGGTTTTTGATGTCTTTCGTCTGTTGTAAGTATAGAGGTTTATATCCCAAACTTTTGAACAGATAAATAAAACTTGGTATGCGGTTAACTTTTGAATAAATGCAGGTTTTACGTTTTTGATTACTTATATTTTGGTTGTAGGTGTCAGGAAAATAAAAACACAAAATTCCGATTTTCTTCATACAAATCAAAATGTGAACTCAATTTGTTCGAGTGTAGCCCCAAAGACCAAAACAATACAGGTCGGTCTTCACGACTACATAATTCTTTCTTTTTTTAAAATTTATTGTATAAAAAATAGTCCACCACTAATTAAGCTAAATTTTTTGTGAAATGTGCGAAGTAAAAATAAAAGGAATATAAGAATAATGTATTTAATATTAACCAATCAATTATTTACAGAAATGAAAACCCATGGTCTTAAAGTTTTGTGTGCATATTAGGTTAGATTTAATCTGTTCCTTGTCATAGTTTAGTAAATTGCAAAAACTGGTGTGTTCGAAACAAGTATAAGTGATTTGTATTTTGAAACCTACTCGTATGAGATCTGTTGAGACTGCAGCAAGACGTTTACACTTAATTTTTATTGAAATTACTAGGTTAAATGATCTTTTTTTCCCGTCTAGTTTCCATTTCAATTCATATTATCAAAATTAAATATCAAAAACTTTGCGTACGATTCTCTGGTGTAATGTAATGTTTCCTTAATTACTGTTTCCATTATAAATATATTATCTACTTGAAATGAAATGAAATTGTTTTGCATTTTATCTTCAGTTTTTTCCCCTTACCATTTGTGCTGACAGTTAGTTTTAAAGCCACAGAAGAAATGAATTTATATCTTTATTTATCACATTCTTACATTATATTAGTGTCAGATTATTGTCTTTCCAATCACTACCTTTCTTTTCCTATAGGGCCTAATTCTTTAAATAGATCCCAAATGAGTACTCCTACTACTTGCCTATACACTTCATGTATTAGAAAGCAATTTCATGTCTGCCCTCTGTCTTAACATTTTTCATTTATCTCACTTATTTATCTATACCATAGTTGTTTTTCAATTATTTTTTTGGAAACACTATAAAATTCACCTCTTTATTTTGTATCTTTTTTTTAATTATTATTATTTTTTTTTTTAAGTTTTACTTATATTCTTTTACATGTGTAACTATTTTGCAGAATAAATTCATTATACTGCTTGTTTGTTTGTTTCTAACTTTCTTTGGTCTGTTGCCACAAACCAGAATCTTTGTTTGATATTCTTATACGATTTTTACAATTAACTTCCTCCAATCTACTTTCATATTTGTTTATTTTAGATTTTTTTGTAGATAACCCTACATTTATTCCTTTTGGTATGTATGTACTTTCTTATATATTTTTCCTCTTTAAGTCATCAACACAAAAATATCCAACAACTAACGTAACGTGCATATAATAAAAATAATAAAAATAGCACTGGGAGTAAAATTAATTATTTCAAAATAAACTTCAAGCTGTAAATGTTTAGTCTAGATCAGATGTTTTAAAACAGATAACTCCTTTTTTATTTAAAATAATACAAGATATATTTTTTTAAATACAAATAATGAAATAATTTGTAATTCAATTATTTGATTGGTCACTATAATATGAAGAGTTACTAACATGAAAGAAACTGTGAAGTTCAGATTTAAGTTAAGAACTAAAATTTAAGCGAGTAATCAATATTTAAGGAGATATATTCAAGGACTTGTATAATCGTCAATTATTATAAGACTGGATGTTATAATTATATATAATTACATATAGTCATCTAGTTTAAATGACTGAAAACATTTCACTTTATTTTTATCCAAAAACCGGGATATGTAAGTAAATATTTGTAGAGTTTTATTGAAGAATAACCGTTATTGGAGTGGAGCCAACATTTCTAGTCCACTGAAAAAGTTTGGCTTTTATTCAAAACTTATTTCGGAGGAAGATATCAGATTAATTCAATCACGATAGATCAGCTTACTAAAATCGAGGTGTAGTGCAGTGAAGTGCGTCGTTTAAAAGAGTTTTAGGTACCTAATATATATATATATATATATGCTATACATAAAATAATAAGATATATCTCAAACAAAGACTAGACTTAGGGAAGAAAAAAAAATCCTGTTTTTATATCAGTATGTAATTAATCATACGGATACTATATATATATATATATATATATATATATATATATATATATATATATATATATATATATATAATTTTACTTGAAATCTTATCATCGTAATATGTCACCCGAAATTAAACTAAAACAAGTTTAGATGTTTTACTTTTATGATGTTAATACATATATTTATTTTCAATATGTATACAAGTATCAACAAATAGAATTAAGAATATCAGTGTGCACAAAACTAAACAAACTGTTTAACAAGAAAAAAAGGTATATTTTAAACCAGTAATATATTTGCACCTCCATATTTTTTTTTGTAAATAAATGCTATAATTAATCCTGCAGGCAAATCCTGATGACGTTAATAAAAAGTCATAATTAACTTCATTACGCTCTTTGGATAAAGACAGACTGTTGCTTCTTGAAGAAGGTGTATTATATGTTGCTATAAAGTATAAAGAAATGTTTTATTACGAGATAGTTTTTACAGTCCAGATATTATATGAGATTTATATATTATTACAGTTGGTTTGTTACTACTCTCTCCGAAATAAGTAAGCTACGAGTGAAGGTAAATCTTCTCGTTATAATATGTAGATTATACAGAGCATGGAATGGAAATTAATGGAGTGGGGGGTGGGGGTTCTACGTTTACTTTTTAAGGAAATATTTCCTCTTCTGGATATTACCATAAATAAATAAAATTATTTTTAATAACACGAAATGAAGTAGGGAAGCATGAAATGTAAATAAACAACTGGAGTGAAACAAAGCATACCTAGAGAAGAAAATACATTAGCCTGTCGTTAGACACACTATGTAATTGTAGTTAATACATGTTACAGTAAAATTACTCTTTTATTACATTTTGGAATCTGCATTTTGCCCACCCAGTATTCAAGCTATAGGTTAAGGTTAGGTTAGGTTAAGGTTAGGTTTGGTTAGGTTATGTTTGGGAATCGTCATTTTATCATCTGTTTTTTGTTTTGTTTATTTATTGATCTTAAGGATTCATGGCCTCAGGAAACCCAAAATAAATTATTATACACATTCTGTAGTCGTTGCGGTCTATACGTAAGCACGAAATAAAGGGGGAAATAAAATAAGATAGGAACATTAATTCTTGTATGCGGGTTTATTGTGTACCATATAAGACCCTAATGTAATTAAAAAAAACTAAATGTCAAAATGGAGTTCTCTCTTGATCATATCTTCTCTGTTTTAAGCTGATCAATATAATTTAATAAATAAAAAATAACTAAATCATAAATGTTTTTTAAAATTTTTTTTCTTTGATAGGTCGGTTAGCCTATGATCTCAGAAAAAATAAAATACTCTTTTATTTTTATTTCAAAGAAGAAAATACTTTTATTATCTCTTACATATTTTGTAAATGATACAGTTTTCAAGATATTACAAATTCGTTTTTTTTTGAGAATTCTAAAACGTTATAGAAATAATAAGTGTAACAAGTCCGTATCTCATATATGTGAAGTTATAACAAAAAACTAAAAATGTGGATAGACAGGAAAATATGCATTTCCCGACATATATTCATATCCACTCCTTTCTTTATTTTTACCTATAAAACATGTCCTGGTACTTCCTTAATTCTTCGTGACACACCCTGTATAAACTCCTGTATTAAAAGTATTACTCCTGAAAAGTAATTATCGTAAATTACGTTCAATCACAATTTCACTCAAAACTTGTCTTAAAATATAATTTGTACTTATAAATTACGTACTATTATTTTCCGTTAACTTGCGTTTGTTGTAAACTTATGGCAATGTACTTAGTTTTTAATTAGATTTTTGTTTTGTTTACAATGTACTTTCATATATATAAATTGATTTGTTGTTAATACAAATAGGCTATTAGATATAATAAAACTCAAACACAAGATCTCACAAAAATCACGTTTACTTAATCAAACCTGTTTCAATGACAAAGTCATCATCCTCAGTAATACATGATCTACAATAACTAAACTATAACTATAAATAATGCATAATAGTTTAGTTCTGTTATTGTAGCTCAAGTATTACTGAAGATGGGGACTTTGTCGTTGAAACGCTTTTGATTAGGTAAAGGTAATTATTGTGAGATCTTGTTCGAGTTTTATTCTATCAAATATTAACTAACACGTCAAGATCAATATTTATTAATAAACAGCTTCACAGTATAACAAACACACAGAACACAATTCTCATAAAAAATACGCATAAGTATACGACGCGTTTCAACGACAAGTTCGTCCTCCTCAGTGATACACCAGCACACCAACCAAACCACAACATTGTCGTTGAAACGCGTCTGATACTTAGAAGTATTTTTTATGAGAATTGTGTTATGTGTGTTTGTTATACTGTATAGTTTTTCTCATAAGTCAAGCTCAACATTTAATAATAAACGGCTTATTAGTTTGTCAGTATTGTTTATTTCAGACAAAGAATTCGGTGTACATAACAGTCGAATGCGACCCTATGAAACACTCAGGGGGCTATAGTGAGTGGGAAAATCCTATATCACGGGAAATCCTAGTTGAATCTAAGTCTTTTGTCATGTAGTCTTGGGATATAATTATATTTTTTAATTATTTCTATCTGGGTTATCTTGAACAACTTATGTTCTCTTCTGACCCTGACGGCATTCAATTATTCGACGGCCATAAGTTTTTATTTTAAGTCTTCCTTTTTCTATTTTATTGGAGTGATGACAGAGAGGATTTTTGGAAATACACAATGGGGTGGGACCTTGTAAGTAAATTTAGCTAACTAAAACTATAATTTTTGTTAGAAAAAACAAAATAAATACAAAATATCTTTAATATATTTAGAAGTAACTCTATATTAAAAAGAAATTTAGTTTATAATCCAATCTTGTTTTATGTTTAGTACAATAATAATTAAAAACTAGAGTGGCGACGTTTTGAGACCAAAAAGTTTATTTGCATCAAAGAATCACTTCTAGTATGTACAAACATGTCATTCCTAAGAGATCAGATATACTTTTTACCATGTCTTATGTAGTGATCTCTCTTTTATCTTTCCTATTAGGTCTTTATTTTTTCTCATCCGACCCTGACGCTATTAGAGTATTCGAGGTCTTGACGCCTTTACTTTACGTTATTTTAACACCTTTTTAGAGCCGATGATGACCGAGAATTGTTTTTCCTTTAAACTAGAAAACAAATTTCAGTAAAGACAAAGATATATTTTAACTCTCTATCTTCATCACCATATTTCTCTCTTTTGTATTAGTATAAACTCTTTGATTCGAGATTTTTAAAGATTTTAATCGTTCCCTAAAATTAAAAAAAAAAGTAGAAAACATCGTGGTAATAAATTGTGTAACACGCTAAATTGACGGAACCATTTTGACCCTGTAACAAGATATATTCATTGCTGAGACAGCTTAGATGCTATATAAAATATTTAATACTCTCTCACTAGAGGTGCTATTTCCTTTGTCTGATTACAGTTATGCAGTGACTTGACAGCAAGATCTGACACTAAAACTGCAGCGTGACCAGAATCATTTCATTCTATTTCTATTTTCAACGTGTTATCCTTTTTTTATATTCATTTTTATTGTATAAAACGTCATTCAATGTTGAATATGGTATTTCATATTTTAAAATCTATTTATTTTGCAACATCTTTTCGTTTTATATCCGATGTTCAAGGTATCGAAAACTGTTTTCCTTTGACAGTCCTTGCAATTGCCTTTCTAGGTACATCTTCAATAAACCCTGCATAATTTCTTTCTGTAAGTTGTGGAATTCATTATCCTTAACAATGAAGGAAATTTCAGGTTTATGTAAAATAAGAGTAAATTTATTGGACGAACAGCTGAAGTATGTTTAATTACATTTTATGTATATTCGTTGACGAAACTAAATTTGATTGTAACATGTTGCTCTGTTTTTTATTTCACGTTTGTAAGTGATGTATTGTTCGTAATTTCTTAATGTTCATGGCTATTTATCTTTAGTTTTAGTTTTGTATTGTCTTACAGTGTTGGTTTTCGTTTGTAATTGATAAAAGTATATATTTTATGTATTACCAATTTAAAATATTTTTAGAGTTGTAATTTAATTTATATTAATTGATAGGTGCAGTGGAAAAGGGTTCAATACCTAGTCTGCGCCCAAATGAAGACACTTCAATTTCATGTCCTCTTGCGGATATTATTATTTTTATTAACCGCAGGAATTGTCTTTAAGACAAAACTAACTTTCCTAAGTATTATACAACTTACTGTAAAACTTGATCTGAAGATGACGAACATGAAAAAAATCCTACAAAGTAAATCCAAGTCACATCTAATACATTGTTAGATGATTCTTCAAACCCATTGTTTTGGAATTCTAATTTTCCGCATTATTTCTTTGATTTAAACAAAACCTAATCTTCGTTAAATAGAAATCCAAACGTCTTTGTAATGTTTCCTGTAATGTTAAACATACAGCGAAATCTAATGCAAACTTTTACTTGTAATATAAAGTACAGTTTTTTATGGACAGTGGACGTATTATACACAAGTATGTATTGTATTGCGAAAAATATGTCACATTTATATGAATTATTATAAATTGTTATTTATTATGTTATTTTATGTTTAATCAAGTTGGACCTAACAGCTGGTTTAAAGTTGCAATTCGCTGTTCTCTAATTATAATTGTTATAAATTGTTATGTAATATGTTATTTTATGTTTAATGAAGGTGAACCTAACAGCTGGTTTAAAGTTACAATTCGCCATTCTCTAATAATTATAATTGTGATGATTAAAATACGTATTTTTATCATAAATATTAACGTATGAATATTATTAATATTAAACCAGTGATTTATTGTATTACATTATTATATAATTGATTTCTATTATATTTACCCGTCTTTGTTATTATTATTATTATATTACATGAGAATTTCAATTCAAGATTGGATAGGTAATTTCTACTAATTTATAAATAATTGAAAATATCTCTTGGTAACCAAACAACATGGTCTGATATTATTATACTAAAATGATGATATAAATTGATTTACACATTACATCCAAATCAATTAAATACACATAAATAATATAATAGAAAAATCCCCTCAAGGAATATTTATACTGAGAGAGAGAGAGAGAGAGAGAGAGAGAGAGAGAGAGAGAGAGAGAGAGAGAGAGAGAGAGAGAGAGAGAGAGAGAGAGGGGGGGGGAGAGGGAAGGAGGGAAGGAGGGAAGGAGGGATGGAGGGAGGGAGGGAGGGAGGGAGGGAGGGATGGATGGAGGGAGGGAGAGAGTGAGAGAGAGAGGGGGGGGTTAATTGCCTAAGAGATTGCAATTATATTCATGACGGAACTCAGTCTGATTATTTTTAACGAAGAGTGTTGCCATCAATGCAGTTTTATTTAAAATGAAAAATTGTATTTTTAATAAAGTCTATATAATATACTAGTTTTACTATATGAAAAAAATATAGTTATTCTCATGAGAAATACATTTTATTGAAAATAAATACATCTAGGCATAACATGCAATGAAAGACCTTTCAAGCCAAAGTTATGATCTCACAAGGTGATTCAATTACGTGAAGCGTGTAAAATGTCAAACTGAATCTTTATCAAGATGTCTGGTGATATAACCACTGTCACAATAAATACAAGTAAAGCTGGTTCCCCTGTGATAGGATTTGTAATGTGACATTATTACTTTCTACATTATTGATATTTTTGTTTTATATAATATCCGACGCTTATTAATGTTTTAGGCTGTTGTGAAATGGAGGTAAAATTAACTGCAACCTTTAGAGATGTAAGTGCCTCTATAATGATTCTATGTAGAAGGATCTCGCGTCTATAGAAGTCTTTCCATCCCCAACTCAGTCTAAAGCCTTTCTGTCTCCTTATTGGGTGTTTTTTTTATCAGGACTGCGACACCTCTGCAGTGGTCTGTTTCAACTTCCTCTATTAGGTTTATTAACTCTGTATTGTCGAGAAACTATACTATTTATCACGGAATGTATAAACTGTTTCAGTTGTATTCGGATGAGACTTCAGAACAGAATTGTTTAGTAATCATCTGTCGCGTACCGGTATTAAATAATTAAGAGTTCATAGTATTTAAGAGGCCACTGAAAGCATTTCTGCTGACAAAAGGTTATTATATTTTCCAGGAGTATTGAATGATACATTTGTGTAATTAGAAGCAATTTGGATTTACGAAATTGTATGTGAAGTGTTGATGAGTATGTATTGTAGTGCTATGCTTGTTATTTGTTGTAAATAATGTTCCACAATGTTACCATTTTTATGAATATAAAATGAAAATAAATAAAATCAAAATTAATTAAATGAAGAGTAGGGATCCGATGAGGCTGTGGAGCATTTACATTAATAAAAAAAAGATTTTATATTAAAAAATATATTTAAATATATGTTTTTAAAAAAATAATTAAAATCACATCAAAATAAGGTAAAAATGTTTTAAATTAATTGGTCTGAAACTAAGCCCTTGTAAATAATAAAATAAACTCGTCAGTTAAAAGAAATTAGCAACATAATTTGAATTATACTTTTAAAAATACTTTCAATAAAACACACTATAAAATAACAACATAGTAGATCGTAGTAATCTAATCAAGGGATACAGTTCACCACCATGCAGAACTCTGTAAACTAAAAATGAACCAAAATAGCTGATGGGCCATGTGACAAAATGACCTGATCTTGCTAAGGCAACTGAATCATATACTGAATTCATTGGAGATGCATAATCGTCCTAATGGAGTAATGAATTTATGTTGAATCTTTTCCGACGTGCATTAAATCATGCAATATTGCATTTGTTTTAAGATTTCACTTAACCTTTGAATTGTTTTAAAGTGAAAAGCATAAAATTGAATAAGAAAAACAACATGTTGTTAATATATAATTACAAACACCAATGAATTTATGTACAGCCGCAAATTATTAAACCAGCTACAAAGGTGGTTCATGTAACTTTCCAAGTAATATTTAAGAAATGTATCATTCTAAAAAACTTAACTTACCAAATATCATACTGAAAATGAGAATAATACATTTATATTTTAAATAAAACAACATCTCTTTCAATTTTCTTCTTAAAAAGAAGAAATTTAAACAATACTTCGATTTGGAAGATATACTTCAATAGGTAAATTATTAAAAAATCAGAGTAGGCTATAGCTAGTTTTAGTCTATTATATATGCTTAGATATACTTTTCATTATTTTTGTGTATGAGAGAATATACTACAAAAAAAACTTTTCGGCCCTTTAATAAATTAATTCATTATTCTCAAAGTAGTCATTTCTATTTAATTTTGCTAACTGTTCAGGTTCCGTCTAAATCTACGGGATATAAAATCTCTTTGCATTGGAAGATAAGTTCGCCAACCATCATGGTTATAATCAGCTCCTATTTACACTTAAGGTTTCGGTTGAAAACAGAAAAAAAATAAGAGTATGAAGATTCATTAGGAGAGAGTTACGTTGATAAATGCCTGATATAATAGGAGTGGAAAGTAGGGTGGACAAGGAAGACCTCAGAAAAACATCATGTAAGGGAGGGGGAATGTTCACTTTTCAACTGATTCGCCAGCCCCTACGATATATATTATAATATTATTGTTAATCGTTGAAAATAAACAATATTTTAATCTACCATATTTTTTTATAAATAATTAGTTTTATATTTAGAATATTTTTTCCCAAAATAAAACTCCAGAATGGACTGAGTGAACAAGTTATGTAAGGTAAAATTATATCCTAAATAAAACCAGTTTAGTACATAGCGCTTTGCTTTATTCTTATACACAATTGATATATATGAATTAGTTTAATAACTTCTATTTCTATAACATTTGACTAAATTAATTTCCTATTGTTAATATAACAATAAAAACGTTACGTCTGCCCATTCTGAACTCATCCGAACACAATAGATTTATTCGTTATTGAAAATTCCAATCATATACCTCCTAACTCTATCTCTATATACAGAACCAAATTGAATTCCATTTAATAAAGTTCATAGAAAACATGTTAAGTCTTTCAGAATAGATTATAATGGAGTTATTAAATATTTCAGTTTAGATAAATGCGAATCAAAAATGAATTCTTCATAATCCAATTGTGTTTTAAGGCAAATTTATCTGCATGAAGATGATATTAGATATAGGTCGGTAATGTTAAAGAATTCGATTCAATTTTGAAGTGATAATACTATTGGAATAATTAGAAACTTATAGCAATACGAAAATATGTTTAGTGCATTGCTGTTGATAGATTATATATACATAAGGCAATGAATACAATATAGTTAATAGGGTTTGATAACATATTTTAATTTCGTAAACACTCAATAGAATAAACATCAACGGTGAAAATTTGTCACCTAAAAACACGAAAAAATGTCATTTTATTTTTTTAATTCCAATATATAAATTGATAAATAAACAAAACACAAATGTTTGGTTTCATCTATAATGAGTTGAACAGATTTTGATTAAGTTGCTGATAATTTTTTCCTTTCTTTATATTAGTTTGTTAGAAAAGAAGAAGGTAGGGGAATTGTCAAGTAAAAATAAAATTAACACTCCAGTTTCCAAACGTTTTATCATTCTTCAAAGTCTTGTTGATTAAAGTCGCTCTGTACAGCGTTATTTGTTAACTTTTCCACGCCTTGAAATGAACTTTCTTTTCTCAAGACAGTTCAAATCTAAAACAAACTAATTTATCTTTAGTTTTATCCCAGTGTAACTCCTGTGGGATACATTAACGGTTTTGCAAGTCACTCTTTTATTTTATATTGTTACTCTTATACTAGTTACCCAGTATAAGAAATATAGGGTTTGTAACGTAATCGCGAAATGTTTTGACCGTCTTTTCACGTTCGAAGGCTTCGAGTAAAGAAAAAAAAGTAATTTTTGACATACTTTGTAAAGAGGATTATAGTTTCCTAACATAGAACTCTAATAAAATTATGAATAATTTAATACAAAATATAAATAGGTCGCCCTTTTTAAAAAGTTTTCTGTTCATGTTTCTTGAGTTATTCAAAGTATAACACACACAATTAGATGCAAATATGTAAATTATAATTCTCCATGTAATAATATCTAAGAGTATGTACCATGACAAATAGCGAAGTTATTGTCATAAAATATAATTTTGAACCCTGTGGTTAAATAAAATATAATCTTCTACATAATGTGGTACTAGTAAAATTGTGATATCTGACAGGTACGCTTCAACACTTCGAGCGAAGCGAATGGAGGATTTTCCACCTAAGAACCGCTTCGAAGTGCGCTAGGACCCATGAGACACCGACAGAAACAAAACGAGTGAGTATTTTTTTATTATATTATTTACGAGGCTCGGTAGGGCCTTTTGATGTCAAAAATGTAGTGTTTACGAGATTCATAAAACTGCTTCACACAAATATAGCCAACAGGGTAAGACACCTTGATGTAAAAACAAATTTAACTTTCTACTTGGTCTAATTTAGTATTAGGCATTATGTTTAGAGCGTTAGCTTGTATTATGTTGTACCTTGGGCTATCGTTGTTTTTTGATTTACGAAATAATATTGTAAAAATGTACAACATATTATAAATAATGTTAAAATATCTGAATGAAAAACACGTGATTTTACATTAGAATAATGAATGTACAATAGGGTTTATTGTAAGATACTTTTATATTGTACTTCCATATGATAGAAAATTATCGTAAGGGAAAAAATCGTACCTCTGTCTTTAAAGATTCATCCTTTCATTCAAATTGAATCCTGTTCATGTAAACATTTTATATATTTTTTTCCATTAGAACACTAAAAGGTGTTCATTTTTTTGTCAATGACCCTGTTTAATAACGCTATCTACATTCAATGGTTCTTGAATGCACTTCATCATTATTATGAATTTATTGTGAAACATTAATTGTCACAAATACACACAATAGAGTTGCAGCAACGACTTTTTCAGGATAAATAGATTTAAAAAATAGCAGCATTTTGTTTCTATTGTTCAATATTAATCCGAATACTCTGAATACTGTCAATAAAATTTACAATTCAATTCGTGTAGAGCTCGTCACACTAGATTTTTGTATTAAGGTGGAACTAAACATTTTTTCGATTTGTATTTCAATTTGAATCAAATAATAAAGGGAAATAAATATTGCAGTCATTTAGAATAGGTCCAACACGAAACGAATTTCTAAAGCATGTTTATTATTGCTGGTATATAATTTAAAAATTGCGTGAATAAAGGCAAAAATCTATCACATTTACAATTTATGGTATTTCCTTTTTACTAAATACTCAAAAAATTTAGTAGTATACAATTTTACAGTTTTTGATTACAAAGATGATATTGTAAGTAACCGATCGATATAGTGTATAAAAAATTGAGGAAGCATATAGTTCTATTTAAAAACTGTAAAGGAAAATTTTATTATTTTTTTAAATCAATATTTCTATCATGTGTAATTTAGAACCATTAGAAAATTCCTGTAGCCTACATACATAAGAAACCACCTGAAAATTCCATACTAAAATAAATGCAAACTGTTCAATAGTTAAGAACAAGTTAGAAGTAAGGTAATAGTTTTGTAAAGGAGTGATTAATCATAAGAAAGAATTAAAGTTTAAGAATGTAAGAAGTCCAGAAGTTCTAGAATGTAATAACGTTGCGAAATGTGAGATATTTTGTAAATGGTGATTAGCCATGCTGGTTTACAACACTCGACGTAACGTGGGCACAGCTGTAAAGTGACGAGAGATGAGTAGGTTTTTAGTATATAGGGAACATAGTAAATGGAAAATTTCCAGAGTGATCAGCCGAGTGTGGAATATCGTGGATGGACTTTAGTGCAGCTTTTAAAAGGAGAATTCTGTGTTTCGAGACGTTAGTTAAAATCCCAAGGAGAGAAAATGGTAGGGATGGTGTTTTTTTATTTATTGTTTTATTTCTATTTTTAGCGTTACAATAAATATGTTAAATTGGGAAAATATTATAAAAAATTTCAAGGATAAAATTCTCTTGAGGAAAAATTATTAATTTCATTGGCCACTATGTCATTTAGTAACTTGTTCTATGGAAAGTAGAGAGAAGATAAATTGTGTGTAGTTGAAACATACATATTTGATTGCTAAGAAAATTAATAAGTCTTGCAAATATTTGATTTTGTGAATCAATAATAAATCACAGTCTTTTGATTTAAAACAACTTTTTAAGAGAGATAGTTTTTAACAGCCATAATGTTTCACCTATGATCCCTAGTGACGAAGTAGTGGGAGGTAGGGAATCAACATTTGTGATCGGAGAGAGGTGAAACACGCAGAATTGAAACCTGAATATTTATATCTAATTTAGTGTTTTATAAAGTATAACGTGTTGCCTTGGACTGTTTAATATATAATATAGTTAATTACCTTAGAGGTTGTCCTCAGTCCGTATTATAGTTAGTGCGGGCCTGACGAAGCCGACAGTGTACGGCGAAACAGCGCTGTAGCCATAACTATAATACGGACTGAGAACAACCTCTAAGGTAATTAACTATATTAATTTAGTTTGTTATAAATTGAATAACATACGAGATATGAAAAAACTGTTCGACATGTCCGCCATTTTGTCATTTTCCGTTAAATTTATCCTTGTTGTTTAAAGGTGAAAAAAAAAATCTTTATCCTAAAATTATGGTAAAAAGAACATAAAATGAGGACTTTTCTCCGTTGAATACTCTAATAGCGTCGGGTAGGGTTGGTCAAGAGATATATGATGAGACAGAGAGGGATCTAACCCAAGACTAAATGAAACTTGTTGTAAATCTTGGACTCTCGTGATCACCACTATAAATGAGCCCTAGAGTTAAACACACGTCATTTATTATAACATGGATATGGCTATTTTGTTGTTGTTTTTTTACAGATATACCACAACCGACATTTTTTCGGAAATATTTTGACTAATAATTTTTTTTGAGGCTGAACGTAAGCTTAATTTGATCAAAGTTATTGGAGAAAATCTTGTGTTTTTTTTAACATGCAACCAATTAATTTGAAGTTAATGGAAACAAAAAGTATATGACCTGCGCAGTGTATATTAGTAACCTGTTAATTGCGCAGTATTTTTTTTAAACAACACTTTTAATATGAATTAATTATAAATCGATGGTGCTTCACAGTTGAAAATTTTCAGTCGCTCCTAACCCATTTTGGTGTGAGGTTGAATTTACCTTATAATAACAAAAAAAAACACTTTAATTAACTAAAGAAACATTATTAAAATTTTTACCTCTTCTCGTTTAAAACTGTTTACCTTGCATAGTAAAAGCACATTTTTTATAACTATAAGATTCTATTTTTTCAACTTTCTAAGTGTTCTAGTTTAAAAGTTATTTAACATTCTCAAGCCTTCTTTTTTTTACACAAGGTATATAAACATAAATGGTTTTACAGCATTTTCACTCAGAATTTAAATGGATAATTCGTGGGAAATATTACCTTCATGAATACTGTAAGTCGCTGTTGCCCATCTAAATGGAAATTTTCCCTGTGCGCAGTACCACACAATATAAGTCAAAACCCTTGGTGTGTGTAAGTGTTGTTATGGAACAAATATCAAGGCTCTGTTATTTGAGCAAGTTAAACCATAACCTTACCATCACATTTAATTTAACATTGACTTTTTCTGTTATTGACTAATTATAAGTTAATATTTTTCAAGTGCTAAATAAAGACACATAAAATTTAATGTAACTAATTTAGTGTGTAAATTATTTAAATATTTTTATTTGAACCAATTAAACTAAATTAGTATGTGAAGTTTTTCAATTAAATATCATATATTTATTATGTTTTTAAATCATAACGAACTTTCTACACGTATGGATCTCGCGCTTCAACATATAAAAATTTGTAAGTCGTGTATTGCGATAATGGGGTAGTTTCATTGACAAGTTAAAAATACCATCATTCGGTCAATACTAACCGCATTAAAGCAAGGGGAATATTGAAGGTAATTTATGTCTTAAAATGTTGCCAGAAAATATTTTTCGTAAAATTTACCCTATAAATTTATAAAGATTGAATTTTCAATCATTTCATTCCATCCCCTTAAAAAAACGAACTGTGTATACGAAGGGACATATCTATTTCACAAAAAGGAATTTTAAAGAAATTTCCCATACTTTTCTTCCACTTTAATTGTACATTTTGTAGGGAAACAAAGATATTTGAACAGTACTATAGTACGAATATTTACTAGTGCTATCAGTTTAATTATTGAAATGGTATATAATGATATACTATTATCATTATATACACTTTAAATAATTAAATATTTTTGTAAACACATCTTATTTACTTCAAAAGTATTCCTCACGAAATATACATTTGCAGACACAGCTGCTTCACAGTCATCTATTCTCTATTCTGTTGTATTGAAATTGTTCTACGGTGAACATCATTCCAAGGAAATGAAAATATTGAAAAATAAAATATATATTAAAATCAATATAACTGTTCAAATATCTAGAATATCGCATTTCAGTAATAACGTCAAATTTTAATTTTGGTAAACGTAATATTTTCCTAAGTGTATTTACTCAGATGAAATATATTTGATAATTGTTATTGTCTAAAGGCGAAACCCTTCAGTTATAATCGCTTTAATGAGAGTTTTATCGTCTATTTAAGAAACAATATTGAAGAACGGTTGTACAGTTGGTTTTTATTTGATAACACATCGAAATAACTAAAATTGAAAAAGAGTTGTTAGATACAAAATAACAACGTCAACCACTGTTTATTCGTAGTGGGCCCTCCCTCCATTAGAGCAAGCTGCACTAAAACTTAGTTCTCTGAGTGGAATACGATCCCAAAAATCCGAAGTCGCATACTTCGTCGGAAAAATTAGCGACTTTAACCACTTCGTACCTATGACAAGCTATTTTTAAAAACAATATTTTAATATTAGGTTTCCTGTGTGTTTAATCAAACTTGGCGTAGTTGCATAAAGTATATTAAATAACATTAAGAGGTTGGGTAATTATTTTTCTTAATATACCTAACTTTTAGATTTATACGATATATATTATAAACTTTCATATATTATTAAGTCCAGACATAATTGATGAAACTTCAAAAACTTTATAAGCTACTAACAATATTCAACCGTAACATCTCAAAATGGGGAAAGGAGTACTGAAATTATAGACATGAATGGTTAACTTAGATCTACGAGTGGTTCTTAAAAGAGCAAAATGGAGATATCCTAAGAATATATACATATAATAGTGATTATATATGAATGGTTGGGCAGTAAATCTTTTTTACTGGCTGTCCCATTATGCTAGACTTCAAGGAGTATTTACAGTTCAAGGTTATACACAGAAAAAAACATAAAGAAAATAAATTTGTCCACTACACTGATGGGTAGTGTACCGCTAACATATATAAAAATACATTTAATTGACATATACGTTATTAAAATGTTTCTTAGTAACAGCATATATTAGACTTTGGTCGTTTATTTTTGCGTTTATAAGCTTCCAGTCATAAATATTTTTTTAAAGATCAAACTTCTACCGACTTATCTAGAACAATTCAACGAAACCTATAGTTTAAATTGTTTATAAAAAAATACAAAAAACGTAAATACTTCCAATGATAATTATCAATGTATAATTTCTAAATAATTATTAAACTAAATGCACAATAG
>CAUPSG010000304.1:0-29262 GCA_963513935.1 Aphrophora alni
CTTAATATTGAAAACGTACAGAATAAAAAAAATGTAAAATTAAAAATTGAATGATCCCAGTTAATTTGGGAGTTATTGAAAAATACTCCAACTAAGTTTCTACAAAACTCTAAATTTTCAAAACTCTTTTTATTTCTACTCTACTCTAATTGTAAAACGAGTGAGTCAAACGACTGACTTTTTACGAATTTAAATCCTCCATTTATCAAAATATATTGCCACTTAAATGAGACAGTATATTCAAAAATGTACTTTACAGAGGTAATTTTCTAAAAAAATATAGTTTTGAGGAGTCTTCTCAAACCGAAATATGTTTCAGTTAAATTAATATTGAAAACGTACAGAATAAAAAAAATGTAAAATTAAAATGCACGATCTCAATTAATTTGGGAGTTATTGAAAAAAATTCCAACTAAGTTTCTACAAAACTCTAAATTTTCAAAACTCATTTTATTTCTACTCTACTCTAATTGTAAGAGTCAAATAATTGACTTTTTACGAATTAAAATCCTCCATTTATCAAAATATATTACCACTTAACATGACAGTATATTCAAAATGTACTACAGAGGTAATTTTCTATATACGTGCAACAATTCTAAAGCTCTAAAGATTCTCTCATATCTTTTTATAGCGAACATTTAAGAAATATACACACATAAAATCTGCATTAGAGGAATAAGTTCTGTGACCGCCTTAGTAATACACGTGTTCTATAATTTTGCGATAAAGGATTTCCGTAATGCTAAACTTTACGTGGTGACGTAAACGTTGTAAAAACTTTTTTTGCTTATTTATTTTTGGTAAGTAGCAATTCTAACTGTACGAATCACAGTTATTATTTAGGATCATAAAAATCCTATTTCTCTTTTTTAATATTTATTCACTTAAATTTAAATATATATTTCAGTTTTTAATTAAACTCCCAATTTTTTGATTGTGAATTATTGATCTGCTTTACGGCGTGCTGCATCGTTTAAACCTTATCAGACCGAAATCTGAAACTGCACTTATGCCCCCGTATAGTTTGTCTATGTCCAACTTTCACACCATAACACAGTCAGCTTTGATGATGTATTTTTATACAACCAAACAACAACTACTAAAATATATTTACGTTAGTATGTAACAGCTTTACGAACCGTCACGCGAAGCTGCACCACGCACGTGCAGCATCCCGGACACGACACGTGGCATGACTTCAAATCTATCTGAAAAAATCTACAATATTAGCGTTAAGTACCCAAAAATACTAAATAAAAAGCAGGGCCCCTTCCCCCCGAAGAGTTATACCCCCTGAGATCTACACTAATTTAGGTCAGATCTATTGTGGGCTTGATGTATATCTTTAACAATTTCATTTAACCACTCCTCTCTTAATAGCCACTTTTCTCCTCCCTACATTCCCATGAGGTTCAAGATCACTTCATTGAAACTTTACTTATACAGATCTTTACTGATATACCGCAAGCTGCTGTTTGAATGTTTTAATATTACGGTTACTTAATCGATCATTTAGTAGTATGATATATTTACTATATGAGGCCAGCTTGAGCGGCTACAGGAATATAACGTGACATTCACGCTATTCGATTATCAATCCTAAAATACTTTGATCAATATATTATTCTACGATTATTGAGCTATTTAGTTATGCGAAACAAGACGTATTAATAAATCACTCATTTCAATTTTTATGATACCAAAAAGAGAAAAAGCGATTTTCAGCATACCGTCGTCTATTCCTAAGCACAATAACAAATACAATAACAAGAAAATCTATAACTGTTTACAAAACATTATTATTTACTATTTGCATGTGAAATATTGTGTACAACATAAAATACATATGAAAATAACAAAACAAACATTGCTACATCTAAAAGTAGTGAAGATATTAATAAAAGTATTTGATTTGTTAAAACGAAAATGCATAAATTAAATATTTTTTTGTTCAAATTTTAAACATTAGTCCTTACTAGGTATATAAAATAAGCAATCCCATAACCACGAATAAAACATTAATGCATTTACCATTATCAAGTTTAATAAACCCTTGTACTAACATCAAACTGGGAATGCAACTGAACAAAGGGTCGCTTCACTCAAGCAAGAGCAGAGGTAAGGGGTGTCCCGGTGATCTACCCCCTAGCCGTATGAGTCACCTACTGAGCTTCACTTTATAAAAATTTTTTTTTTTTCATATTTGAAAAAAAAATCTATAATATATTTCTATTCTATACATAATTTCAAGAAAAGTGAGACCAAACACCATATAATTCAAGGATAAAATAAAGCAATAAAGCTTAAAGTTTCAAAATATTTTTATTAAATAATTTATATAATATTAAATAAACAATTTTATTAAAATATTTTGAAACTTTGAGCTTTATTGCTTTATTTTTCCTTGAATGTGGAGTTTCAACAAGAAAATATCTGCTGTTACATTAAAAAACCATATAATTTAATGAATTATAGCCTAAAAATAAACATTGTTTATTCACACTTATTGGTCATCATACTGTCATTCATTTTGTAGCAAACATCGTTTATTTTGGACTCTATTAAAGTAAACTATACATTGATAGGACTTACTTTATATCGTAATGAAGCGTAGAATAAAAATATATTTCAAAGTTTATTTTAAAATATCCATTAAATAAACGAATGTTTGATCAAGTGAATAACAGTAGTTACTTGGCAGTCCTAATAATCTGCGCGCCTGTTTGTGATGGCGCGTGCGGTAGATTGAGGCGTCTCAATCCCCGTTTGATAATGGTATATTTAGATTTCGGTAACATAGCTACCATCCTCAAAGTTCTCCAAATTCCAGAGTTCTCCAACATCGACATTTAATATTTGGGATTACCTAATGATTGCCCCAGGTTATTTATAGTTTTAAATGTAATTGTAAAATTAAAATTTAAAAATTTGATTTCAAGCAATTGGTAAGGACAAAATCAAAAGGCAAAGACATAAATTTAAATTTACTCTCTTCAGGAGGGCACGTTGAATAACGTAACTTAGTAGATATATTATTTATTTGATTTTAATGTATGTAGGTGTACAAATTGTTGTGAATATTATTCAGTTTAAGTTGACTTTATTCAATCGACTTTTTAATTTTAAAACAGAAATAAAAACTTTTTGAATATAAAAGAGATTTGATAATACGTAATTGTGTGAGATAATCAAAAGTTTTTAGTCTTTTAAGTTAGTTTTCTTTTTGTTGAACAAAAGCAACTTTGTTCAACAAACTCAACTGTTTTTAAATCTAGGATATAATGTTTTAATGTTTTATAAAACTCGTAAATAAAAACTTTTCACAAGAGACAAAGTTTCATTTCACAATTACTTTTAAATTTTAATAGTTTTTCTAATTTAATGGTTAACAAGTTTTCTTTTCCCATTGAGCAGTACTGAATGAATTTTGATAGTGAGTAAACTTATACATGTCGTCATCATGTATTATAGAGTGTAGTATATTTTTATTTGATTTAAACACGAAAATACCTTTTGAGAAAAAGAAGTCGAAAAAATAAAAAAATAAAAACTACTAGCCCTCGAATACTCTAATAGTGTCAAGGTTGGAAGAGAATAATAGATTTTCAAAAGAGACTTTCTAAGAAAGGTGAAAGATATAGATCCAATAATACGAAAAAGACAAGTCAAAACTTTATTAAAAGTATTAAAATTCAAAATTGACTTTGAGAAATATTATACAGTATAACAAACACACAGAACACAATTCTCACAAAAAATACGCCTAAGTATCAGACGCGTTTCAACGACAAGGTCGTCCTCTTCAGTGATACACGAGCTACACCAATCAAACCATATCAGTCTGATACTTAGGCGTACTTTTTTGTGAGAATTGCGTTCTGTATGTTTGTTATACTGTATTAGTTTCCTGTTTATTCTCAATAACTCGGTTATACTATGATCTACGGAAAATGACAAAATCTTCTTATTTTTTGTTTTAAGAAAGGAAACATTTTCGTCACTTCTAAATTTTTAAAGTAAACGGGTTTGAGTTATTAAATATTTTAAACGGCCGCCATTTTGAAAATATTTAAAATAAAGTATTTTTTCTTTCGATACATTGTAACTATAAAATGTAGCATATAATATGCGTGTACTATATCTGAACTCAATATCTTTTATATTTCCAAAGTTATATTTTTGTTCGTAAAAAAACAAAATGGCGGTTACCTGTAAAACTAAGTGTTTTCGTTAAAAATTTTATTCGTATATTTTTCTTTATCCTGACTCACAGAACAATATCCTAATATTTTGCAGTTTAATACGGGACATTCTGTATATTGTTTCTTTTTCTTGGTAATTTATTTCACTTAAGATTTATTCATTATTATTTTCATGGTTAAAATGAAAATGTTTGTACATTCTGCACAAATATAAATATATATTTATTATTACAAGTTTTTAATATTTTAAATCGTTATTTAATATGTTTAATATTTACAAAAAAACATTATTTCATGATCACACTGTATTACTGCATATAAGTTTACATTAGAACATGATTAAACAGATTTACACAAATCATCTAAAGTTAAAATAAATATATTGAAATAATTGACAGAGTCATAGTTAATATAAAGTTGTACGAAATAAAGATACAATATATAATATCATAATTTAATAAATCATGTACGAACTAAGTATTTTAGAAGTAAAATACACTAGTCGTATTTCATGAATAATATTTTTATAGTGATGTCTAGGGAAAAACTAGTTAGAATTCTTTTATTAAACCATGGCATCTTGTTGTTTTCATTTTATTACAGAAATAAAAACTTTATGGCTAAATTTATGGATAGGATTTAACATGATTTCGTGAGGTAATTCAGTACTTTGCTGCCCTTTTCTTTTACATGTCTTTTTTTTGTAAAGTAAGACGTTTTGGAACAAACGATGTTATCTTAGTTTTTATTATAAAAATTATATTTCACAATTAAACGTTTAATATTTTCTGGGTATAATTTATTTTCAGGTTTTACTTAAGAAAAGATTTTAAATTTTACAAACAATTTGATATCTCGGTTCAAAAATTCACGACATAAAAACTATATAAATTGAAAAAAAATTGTTTTGGAATTATGTGATATTCATTAAATGAAAATTATTTTATCTTGATATTTAAAACTTTTAAAATTTAAAGATAAAATCCAGAATATATTTTGATTTTCACATTCGCTTTAAAAGAGGAAATTTTTTAATTGAATAATATTATTGCAAATTGGTTCTATCTATTTTTATAACACATAAAATAGTGAGTTTATTTTAAATTCAACAAAAACAAAATACTAAAATCGTATTTAAAAAAAATACATAAACTCAACTTTAGAACGCTTAATTATTGCCCATAAATTATATTCTTCGTTAATGTTAAAAGTAACTGTTAAATAATTAAAAACATCAAAGAATTTTAATGCAATATATCCTTATTTACTACTTAGGGCATTAAAAAAAGCCAGATATATTTGAGAATTATCATCTAGACCTAGACTGATCTCTTTACTCTTAGAGTTCTTTTAGAGTGAAATATTTATGAGGAGGGGGATTTGAAATGGAATTTCACGTTACTAGCTCTGTTGGTCCTCTCTAGGTTTCTTAACTATCATAGTATCAATATTGCAAGTGTGTTTTTATTTAAATTGTATTAAACCTAAAATGACAACTAAAGGAAATGAGCTGTTGCCATTATGTTCATAAGATACTATTATAAGTACTGTATACAAAACTAAATGTACTGGTCTCGTAGAAAACTCAAAGTTTTCAAGGATTTGTTTTAAGCATTTTATCTAATTTTAAAATAACCTCAAATAGAATGAAATGACTTTCTTTAAGCCTGAAAAAACCTCCATTTTGAAAACAATACTTCCTCTTAAACAGATCGTTAAATTGACAAAAGTTTTCTACAAAACTTCAACAATCCAATCTTCTAAAGAGTCTCAAATAGTGTTTCTATATTTCTCAACATTTCTTTAATTTATATAAAAAATCTTTCTACGTATATAATATCTGCATCACAGGAATAGGAAGTACTGGGGAAGGTCTAAGTATGTGCCCACAACGTGGTGAAAAGGATTTCCGTTTGCGAAACGTTACAGATACAAGGACGTAAAACCATTTATTTGGGAATTTTTTATTGTTGAAAAGATAGCAATTGTAGCGGCTTTAAAGCAATGCTGAGACAAGAGATCATACAAATCATATATCAAGTTTAAAATGTTCATTCACATAAATATATGTAATTCCGTATCTTAAATTAGTAATTTTGAAAATGGCCGAATTTAATCTCAGATGGACTTAAATGGTTTCTCACTAACGAATTATGTTTATTAGGTATAGTTTGGAATTGAATCGCAACAATAATATAACAATATAACATAATACTTAATTACAATATATGTAAATCATTTTGAATTGTTGCAAAAGCAACCCCAACGGGACACAATTATAGAGCTATTAATTGTATAAATTAGTTCTCTTAAAGAATTACACTTTTATAGAAATATACATAAACACTGATAAATATAATAATATAAATGACTATTAAACCTAATTTCTACACAAATAAGTAGACTCCAATCAAAACTTACATTAATATAATTAAAAATAAAAACCTGAATAAAAGAGTATGGAAACATAAATACTATTATGAATGAAATCAGTAAGACTCGCACTAGAACAACAATCAAAAAGCCGAAACAAGAAATCGGAAATTCACTGCATTCAGAGTTTGCCCATTGCACCCAAAGAAACTCTTCCAAATAAAGACAAATCCCAGGTAACGTTTAAAATGTGTATGGCCATATTATACAAAGCAACTGAGGAGTTGAACAGACAGGACTCGTGAGCAGTTGTAATCCGTTCATGATATAAGGGTCTTTTAATTTAATGAGTTTTCATAGATTGATGAGATACTTTATTGATTCAGAGGTTTCATTTTATAAATTGATAAAGAATATTTTTTGTGTACTATATTTATTTTATAGAGCCTTTATTGTTCGTATCTATTTACAATCAGTCAGTTCTGGAAAAAACAAGTTGACACGGACAAATTAAGCAATGGGGACTCCCTCTCTCTCTCTCTCTCTCTCTCTCTCTCTCTCTCTCTCTCTCTCTCTCTCTCTCTCTCTCTCTCTCTCTCTTTGTTTTTGTTTTGTTTTGTGCATTTTACAGTCACTTTAGGATTACGCAATACAGGTTGCATGTTTATTATTCTAATATACAGAGCGTATACATTGTTCCTACACCTTGTAAGACACTGAGTTTAAAAGAATAGTTAAGTGATTATGTTATTATTTCCTACAAAGCTAAATAGATAAAAAACCGGAAACAGTAAAAGAATGATAAACTGTTTGTAATATTTTAGCAAAGTCTCCTACTAGGTTAGTTGTCATAAATAATTTTACACTTTTATAAAAGTAGAAAAGTGTAATAAAAGTTAAACATTGGACGGATGTGAAAAATAAAACAAAAAATACAATAAAATACGGGAAGTGATAAACTTAGTTATGTTCATTTGGTGTAAGATTATAAGTTCTGCAAAAAATTTGAATTACAACAAAAATAGTATAACACTAAGCACATCAGTTAGGATTATATCTCGACGTGAATTTTAGTAATGTCTTTAATATATTTGTTACCTGCTGCTTCGTATGCTAATATTTCAGATTCAACATTGATTATTAAATTAGCTACATAATACATATTATTAGAAATAAAATTAGCTGAAGACTAGATCAGTATTTCAGAATCTTTTTATATACCATTTTTTTACACATCTATGTCTTTATATAAAATGATAAAAAAAATATAAAAAAATCACAATATCTCTCACAAGTACTATATATTAAATTTGATGAATATATATTTAATCTCTTCTAACTACTTCATTGTAAACTATATTAGTTGTCTTTCCTTCAGGTGGTAAAATTACTAATTACTATTTAATTACCTAGTATTGAGGTGTTACCGTCGAACAATCCTTACTAAAGTAAGGATTGTTCGACGGTAACACATCAATATAAGGTAATTAAATAATAATTAATTATTAACATTCCAGTTGAGCTATAAGCAAACATAATGGAAAATTACTAAATTGAAAGACCAACTTAATGAAGCACCAACGTAAAGTTGACTATTAGAAAAACAGTCTTCTCTTAAATCAATTGCGATCTGTCCTTGCAACTTATTGATAGTCGTAGCAAAACATACCTTAAGAGGAGACTGTCACATTTAAATTGGAATGAATACGCCCTTGAAATCTGTGGTATTCTGAGTATGAAAACTGATTCGTCTCGATCACAACCAGTGAATATTGTAACTTCTAAAAACAATTCAAGTTGTTACCCGTAGTCTGGTTAAATTGCATAGTTTTGGAAGATAAAGATTTCTTAATAAAATCACTGGTGTTCCTACTTTATGACGAAGTATATCTCCTTGTATCACCTTATCAACTGATTTGTATTCACTAGGTATTCTTCAAATGGGCCATGTAATTGATCAATAATGTCAGATACTCTTTCATTTTTATGAGTTAAAAAGGCACACTCACTGAAAATTTCTATAGTTTTTTTTCTTTTATTTTAAAAATATCAAGATAAACTGTACTTATGCGATGATTTAAACTTCCCCAATGTTACCGGTACCTATTTTAATTTTTCCTGCTCGTTCTGGATATTGTCCATTTCCTATTTTAAGTAGAAGCTCAGATAATGTTCTGCGTGATAATAATTTTACAAATAAACTCGCATATTATTATGAAGAGATAATTTCTTTATTCGAGTCCATAAACATGATGATTTGATGCATGGTTTTACCTCATCTGCACGCGTGTTTCTTTGAATGACATGTAATAATTGCCTAAAATCTCCATTAAGGAAAATGATGACTCAACCCACAAATGATTTGACGATTCATAGATCTTGTAGTGTACGATTTAAAACTACAAAACCACCCTTATGGATCGTAGTACTTTAATCTCAAACGACAATTTCACAATCTTTCAAAACTTTTTCTCTATTACTTTGCTAGGAATTTCGCACTTATGAGATTCAGCATATTTCAAATTAAAAGGTAATTTAAAATCACTATGAGAAGTTTTTCCTCCTTCCAAAAGGGTATTAGCAATCTTAAAATAAGCACTTACTAAAGCATTTTTTTTTATTACTTCTCACTTTTGCGAAAAGTAAATTATTAAAAATGTCTTTCATGTTCCAACGAGTGCCTCTAGAAAATACGTCTCCCTATCTGATAATTCTATGCTATTCATCATTTCGTAAAAGATACTAAGCTGTTCTTGTGCTAATAAAGCCTCATTATACCAAATACTTGATCCAATTTTTCCGAGTGGTAGTTATATATCATTAATATTTTTATGCGTATATATTTCCTTATTAAAACAACGTTATAACAACGAAATTGATGTGTTTCAAACCTAAAATTATCAGAAATTTTTAATTATTGATGATGAACTCAATCAGCTCTCTTATCTGTTGTTCTATGAAATAAATTTGATAATATGGGTTGCTATGATAATAAATATTAAAATGGCTATAAATTGGCATGTGTAAAGCTTAGATTAACATTTTAAAAACTAATTTTTCCCCTCTTAAAATCAATATTTCGGGGAAAACTTTCTTAGTACACCTCTACATAGTTTAACGAAGGTATCCTGAAAATTTCAAGAATCTAACTTATCACAGTTTTGGCTGTACATTGATTATAAATCGCTCAGTCTGTCAGGACTTTTTATTTTATAGTTATAGATTTATTACTAACTATTACTCTTACACTCAATATAGGAAGTACAACAGTGGCAAATCTGAGGGTGGCTAGTAAATCTATATTTTATTTTAATGCTTATACGTTTTTTATGTACAAATTAAATAATATTTGAAGTTAAAATTATCTGACTTAGACTGGGGATTGAGCTCAGGACTTTTGGCTTTACTCGCCGATGCCATACGTAAACTTCCTTTTGTAATGTATACTTTAACTTACAATAATCTTAATTTTTTACAGCCTTATACCTACTTTGTGAAAACCACTTTCAATTTTATAATTTGTAGTGTCACGCTATCTAATGCTTTTCAGTCTCGATTCCCTGCAAATTTTTGGAAGGAACATTTTTGTGTTTTGAATTTCGTGCTTTTTTACGTTTTCAAGTTAATAATTTAGTGGCTATGTAATCCGAACTAACCTTCAGATTTTTTTTCCAAAGGCGATGGTACTATAATGATTTTAAAGTTTCATGTAACAACTCAAATGTGATTTCAAATACTCTTGGAGTTCAGATACTGCTGATAGACATTATGCCAATTTTATATTGATAAAGTAATACATAACCGTAGGTAAAATAAAATTAACTATGTTTAATATAACAGACGTTTCAAGATTGTAATTGAACCAACATGCCATCACTAATTACGATTTTGGGCGTTTCCATTCCGAGGTATCCTCATTGGAATATACATTTTTTCATGTAGATTCAGTAAAATTCCTTTTCTCTTATACCCCATCATGTCTCACTCGACCAACTGTTGTTTTCATCCGACTTTGATGATTTTAAAGTCGCCAAGGGCTAGGAGTCTCTATTTGAGGTTGATTTCTTCGTCATATGTTGATAATGATCCAGTGATTTATTGCATTAAAACAAAACAAAATATCACACATTTAAGGTAAATTTAATTTAGCAAAATTGAGAGTTCTGATTTTCTACCTATATTAATTTAACAACTTCTGTTAAATATAAATTTTAAAACACTTCCACACACATATTATAAGTTATTCACCCCACGGGGTTTACAGTTGAAACAGTCACAGACAGGTGATAAAACACGATGTTGGTTTTTGTTTATATTTATGCGTCCATCAACTGGTTTTTCCACTGTCAAAGAGTGCGAAGTGTAAAAACAAAGTGTCGTTTTTTATTTAGATTGTCCTGAACTGACTGATTGTAAAATATAAATAATGGAAGCATTCTAACTTAAATATAGTATACAGAATAAACTTAGTCAGTTTCAAAACTGAAACTCCATGTTGTTCCGTTGGACATGATTAGGCGGGGAATAGATGTTGAACAAAATTTAAGAAAATCAACAGTGTAATTATAATTCTATTATATTTTCAATATAAACATTTGGTTTGACATTTCGTTCCTATGGTAACATTTACCAATCGATACATGTATTACTGTGTACTAGAGAGCAGTTTTTTTCAAACTAAAAAAAGAATACATGCCTTGAAAACTTAACATTGTTATTAATGAAAGGTCGTTATTGATAGAAAACAGCATATGCTAAAAAGATTTTTTAAATGGATGAAATTTAAACACAAGTAGGAGAAAATACATTTTGGGAAACAAATGAAAGAATTTTAAAATTACAAAAAACTTATATTTCCAACCAATAACTTTAATATTTTCTTTTCATAGTTTAGTAATATAATTAAAATTCATTATTGTCCTTTAATTATTGTGAAAAATATAATAACTGTTTAGGAGGTGGAAAGGCATTAAAAAAAATTGCAGAATATTGGAAAGAATTAAAAAATAATTAAATTCCATAAAATACTTTCATTTAGCATCATGTTTCGCCGTTACGCATTTTCAAACAACTAAATTTAAAAAAAGAAAAGTCTAATCAATATTGGAAGAGAAAGAAATTGGTAAAGTTGAAAGGGTTGAAAAAATAATACTATTTATGACGGAAAGGACAATGATCTGACCTGTGGCATGGAGAGAGGGTGTATTTTAGAAAAAAAGGTTACATAATAGGCTTCAATAAGATATATTTGTTCATTTAGGTTGGAAGTATGATATTTAAAAATAGATCTATTGATTTATAAACAATCAAATTATTAAGTTATTGATAACTTTTAGTTTGAATTTTATTAAAAATTGTAACTAGAATTTGTGGTATACACATAGTGATGATGATTTATATTGCTTATCTGACTTTAGTCAAACTTGTAAATATTGAAGCTTTGATTTGCATATTGTAAGGTACATTCACACTGAAATTTTAGATTCCACATCTAAAAATGTAAAGGGAACAAAAGTTTTAAATTTAAATTTTCTTTAAGATTTCTATGATTCTATTGACATTATGTTAGTTTAAGACGTTGAGTTCGAATTTGTAAAAGATGATTAAAGAAGTAAGTGGAAAATAACCTGTTATCTGTATTTTCCTTTTTGTTGTTGAAAAGTTGTTATCAATATTTTAACAACATCCTCAAATTTTGTCTTTAGGACTACATATATCAGATACCTCAGGACTGCCTTGCGGGATAAGAATCAGACGACCACTCTACCAGGAGCGCGTTAGAACCAATGCTCATGCGTCGTCGCCGATGAACTCAACGATTTGCGAGTTCTGGTGGAGATCAACAATTGTAAAATGTTAGTTTATATGTTTTTACTTATTTTTATTAGTATATGTGGTTTTATATTAGTATATTAGTAATTAATTGTGTATTTGGTTGTTTTACTTTTACTTTTGATTTGACTTTTACTTTTGGATTGTTAATTATTTTATAGTTTATGCAGACTTAGTTATTTTGTTATATATGGCACCCCAGTAATTGGGTTTTAACCTGTTGGGGCTGCTTTTGCAACATAGTTAATCTTGTATTTTATCTGTTATAAAAATTTTTGCAATAAATTTATTCTATTCTATATATAAACAATTGTAAAACAACCATTGTCATCATTGTCTAATAAAAAAATGTAACAAAGACCTCTTGTTCTTGAATATTCTAATTATATCTTGTCCTGTTAAGGGTTGAAAGAAAAACAAGAGGGACTTGATAGGGTAGATGAAAGAGGAAGGTTTAACTCAAGAGGACAGCTAGGGTTCTTCAAGTTTACCACATCTGCACTTACTACAGGTGAGATCATGCCGGCAGTGCTATATAATTTATTTTCACCCTTTCTTTGCAATTTATTCCATTTAAAAATATTTAATAATTGATTTAATCAGTTAAATTTCATAGTTTATACAACCTGCACAAATTTTAATCTGTACATGTTATGTATTTCAAATGTTATAAATTTCAGTGTTATTTATTGATAAAGCTGTATTACCTAATATATTATAAAGACATATTAACTCGACTTGTGAGATGTTTTAAACTACAATTAAAAATATGACCACAATTACTCCCAAATAATAACACTTTTAAATAACACAAATTTAAAGCACAATGTCGGTTAGAGATACATGATGTACAATAATGATCGTAGTTTGATTATTGTAGTTCATTCGTCACTGAAGATGGCAACATTGTCGTTGAAACGTGTTTTAATTAATAAACTTATTTCTACGAGAGATTGAGTTCAAGATATACTTTATATTACATTATAACATGTAAAAAAAAAAATGTTTTAAAACTTTTTAATGATTAATTTATCCCAGTTAGTGTTAAAATAAATATAAATAAATGGATGATAGTACAGTAGTTAAAGTTGAAATTTTTTATGACATATAAACATAAAATTTATATAATCTAAAAGTTTACATCATTTAATACTAAAAGTTTTTAATGGACAAGTATACATGAATAATTTACCACGCATAGGTTTTATATAGTGATAGCTAGGGAAAGTTTAGTTTAGAGTAATTTTACTAAAACATGTTTTCATTTTATGACAGAAATAAAAACTTTTACGGCGAAACTTGTGTTCACGGTTAAACATGGTCTCCGAGTTAGTCAATAGTTAGCTGCCCTTTTATTTAAATTAATTGTTTTCTTAAAAAAAAAAAAATAATAATAATAAGACGATTTAGGACAAACCATTTTTTTTTTTTAAATCAAATATTGAACATTTTAGAGATGCATTTGTTTACAGTAGTTACTCTGTATGAAAAAATTTGGGATTGATAAAACCACTTGATATCACATTTCTAAAAATTTTAACGTTTGAAACCATATAAACAGTCCAACATATTTTTTTTTTGAATTATAATGCCTGTATGTATAATTTTGTCACATTCATTCTTAAAAGATTTGTTTATCCTAACCACAAAACGATTATAATTTAAGTCAAATATATTCAATAAATTAATTGGTATTCATTAAAATTAGTTTTAAAGTCAGCAAAGATTCAATTTAGAAACACAGTACTTCAAACGAGGTCTACCTAGTTTTTAAAATTTAAAATAGTTTAGTTTATTTTAATTTCATTATACATAGATAAATAATCTGGTTTTTGGTAAAAGGTTACTTTATTCAACTTTAGAATGTTAAACCATTGCACTGAAGATACACTGACTGAATGACAAAATTTAGTATTAAAAACGTATATATATATATATATATATATATATATATATATACCCACACACAGGATGATCATTTAAACTTTAACACCATTAGTATCTCTTAAATAATTGATTTGTAGAACAAGAGTAAAAGAGAAACATTCCTTTCGTAAGTACAATCCGTTTTGTAAAATAATATTTTAGAACTTCTTACATTGAATTATGATTCGTTTTGATTCTACATACAAATTTAAGACGTTTTTATTCCATGTCATTTTTTGATGAACCTATCGTTTAATGCGTAAAGTTTCGAAAAATGTATGTGTGATATATTTCTGGTAGGCAATTATTGGTACTTCCCATTGTTGAATCAAGTCAGAAATTTAAGTAGGTATAGTACACGAAGTCTAAACACTAACACTAATCGTAAAATAAATAATTTGTGGTACTGGTAAAAGCTAGAACCTTTCTTCAAACATTTATATTTGAATAGAGGTCACTGTACGTATTTGTTACTAGGACACTGTTCTCACGACATGTAAAATAGACTTCTATCATTTCATTGTTGGTAAACTCCATTGTGTAGTGAAATTAATGATGAAACGAAAGGAATATGTACTCGTATATCTTCCAGAATAAATCATGTAGTTACTATAGTTACACCTTTGTAGAAATCCAAAAAATACTGTTTTGATTTAACATACACATAAAAACACCCGTTTTATTCAAGGTTATAAAAGTATCTGTTGTAAAAAAAATACAGGCCTAATAATGGTCGATAAATTTTTCATATTATACGATCTTAATGTATGTCATTTTTATCTGTTCCAAACGTTATGTATTTTAAGGTTATTCTTGTATTAGTGTTTACATTTCATATACTAATACTGATTAAATTTTTAATGTATTCAACAATTTGAAATAGGAAAAATCGCCTATTAAAAATACATTACACATAATTATTTTGAAATTTAAATCATGAACGAGATGGTTTATAAAAAAAAATGTAAAGAATAAAGATGTCTTATAATGGTTGTGTTAAATCACGAAATATACAATCTTCAATTAGAAATTGTATTGTTAGTTAATGGCAGCTCTTTTGTAATGGTAGCAAAACGAATTTTTAAGTGCAATGAAAAATCAATCAAGGTTCTCTATTTACTGTTTTTCGAAAGAATAATAGTTTACTAGTTACCAGAGGGATTTCAGAATATTTGTGGAATTCGTCAATATCTATGGTCAAAAGAATAATTTGATTCTGTTCTTAATTTCACTTGAAAATAATAAGGAAAACTACAATGATTTTCTTTATTAACTGGTATGCTGTTGTATAAAATAAAGTAAAATAAGACAAACAGGTTTAAGTTAAATTAGAAAATAAAGGCATGAGGTGTCTAGTAAAAAAATAGTAAAACTATTTGAATTTTCAGAAACGAAATGCAGGGATGAATATAAAATATGGTTTGTTCAATTTAAACTACATTGTGGAACATTTTATGTTTAATTTAAATTTATTTACGCCTACAAATTGCTGTGGATAATATTTAGTTTACCCTGCTTTTATTCAATTAAGGGTTGGTTATTTATAACAACGGCAGAAATAAACATTTTATAGATACAATTAGGTATATCTCGAAACAGGGTTGTGTGCGACAGAGGTTTACAAACTTTTAATTCGCTTACGTTTCTATTTTTTGGACAAAAGATACTTTCTTCAACAAACGCCATAATAAAATCTTTTATTGTTTTATAAAATTGAGAAATATAAATTTTCCTCAAAAATATCATCTTAACTTAAAATAATTTTTTATTTCAGATTTAGTTTTTAAAGTCAAATATTTGATAGTTTTTAAAATTAAATTATGAATACATTTTATTTTGCCGTTAAACAGTACTGAGGGATGTTTGATAGTGAGACTATCCTAGATGTCGTTTTTGAGTATCATTGAATTTATTATTTTCTTTGTGTTACATTAGAGACACATTCGTTCGGTCATAATGGGGTTATAAAAAAAGAAAAGATTTATAAAATAAAAAACCTAGGTATTGAATAGTTAAATAGTAACAGGACAGGAGCAGAACAAGAGAGACTTGACACGAAAGATAAAAGAGACAGATATAATACAAGACTATGTAAAAAAATTTGTAGAGCCAGCTAGGGTCAATCGAGATTGTCACACCTTCACTCACTATAGTGAGCCCGTAATGCGACGTAGATGTTTACAGAAGTAAATGGAAATCAACCTCATGACAATACGTTTTCTTTACCTTGTTGCTTAAAGGCGAAAAACTTTTCTGTTATCATTGATTTTAAAGAAAAAATAAAAGATCTAAAAATAAAGACTCCCAGCCTTGGAGAAGTTTAAATGTCAAAGGTTGTAAGAGAACAAAAGATGGTACAGAGAGATCTGGTAGGAAAATAAAAATGGATACCTAAGTTACATGGAAAACTATATTTCATAAACGGAGTTTTAAATCGATTCTACCTAGATTAGATAATACAATTGCGTATTTTCAACCCTAATTAATAGAGAAAAATAAAGACGTTTGACATATTTTACGAAAGATTGCAATATTAAACTTTAGTACTCGTAGTTATCACTGATTTAATAAAACAAGTTGTTTAAATCCATTAGGAGGTATTTGAAAATGTATAAATAATTCTAAACAGTGCTTCAAAATGGTAATTTATAAGGGTTTCATGATAACAAGAATAACGTTTCATATACATCAACGCATTCTCAGATTTATATTACACATTTCTTACAGGAAATATAGCTCAGTTTATTATTTTATTGTTCCACTACTTTAGGTTTCACATCCGCTGAATGTATTACTGTTATTTCTTTTTTATAACTTTTATAATTTCAAACACATTTCCCTTACTTCACCATTAGATTCCAAATCAGAGGGAATAGCTTTAATATCAAAAGAAAATCCCTCGTGATGTGTTACTTTCTCCTGTTATTTTTATTTATGTGGTAGGAAATAATATAGTTAATGTAACTCTATTGATTGCAATGTATAATTAATTATACGACATACGCTTAATTTTGCAATTTCCATTTGACAAAGAACGTTGAGTAACGCCAATAAGAGTTTATAAAAATGACGAGAAATTTATCCTGCCCAGTATATACTAGATAATGGCTGAATAGCCGAAACGATCGTCGTTGAAGAGTATTGAGGAGTGTAACTCCTATAATTCATTATTGATCTTAATTTATTACTTTTAACCCAGTTTCTTGCAAGACAAAACAACTATGTAGATATATTAAATGTTGAGCTTGGCTTATGAGAAAAGTTATACAGTATAACAAACACAAAGAACACAATTCTCATAAAAAATACGTCTAAGTATCAGACGCGTTTCAACAACAAGGTCGTCCTCTTCAGTGATACACCAGCTACACCAACCAAACCAAAACTAGTTGTGGTTTGTTTGGTGTAGCTGGTGTATCACTGAAGAGGACGACCTTGTCGTTGAAACGCGTCTGATACTTAGGCGTATTTTTTATGAGAATTGTGTTCTTTGTGTTTGTTATACTGTATAACTATGTAGATAATTATCTGTCTATGTGAAATATAGTAACACACATACAATCTGTATTTGTAATCGAACCATAGAAATTTCAAAATCTACCTTTCAAATCTAAATGTTAAAAACTTTTAACGACTAAGATATCACCTCATCAAATATTAACATAACCTAACCCATCTACACGATACAATACAATTTTCAAAATCTACTTTTCAAAGATAAATGTTAAAAACTTTTAACAACTATGATTGCAACTCACTAAAGACTTACCTAACCTAACCCTTAACCATCTACAATATACCATACAATTTTCAAAATCTACTTTTGAAAGATAAATGTTAAAAACTTTTAACGAGTAAGACATCATACTCACCACCAGACACAGGATAAAACACAACGTTGGCTTTGTTTATGTTTGTTCATCTGTAAACTGGGTTTTCCATTGTTGCACATTGTGTAATTTTCATTTTATTAAACTCATTTGTCTGGTACTGATTAATTATTTATTTGAAAATGGGTAATTTTAAAATTGTTTTAAATTCAGAAAATTGTAAATTTTAATTTAAGCACGATCTCAATAATTCGTTAAATTCAGATTCAACTGTCATAAAACTATTCCAATTTTATATTCATATAACGATACAGGAATAGGAAAGAAACTTAAATATACTTAATACACTTGAATTAGTTAAGACATTTCCTTTCATTTCTTAAAGGAAGCAACATGGGCTACCTTTTACTAAGTAAAGGTGTGAAAGTCCCAAAGAAGCTAGCTGGGTCTACAACTTTTTTCTATTATTCTTGGGTTAGATCTCTCGCTCCTCTTTCGTGACCAACTCTTGTACTTTTGCTTCAATGAAGCTGTTAGATTCTTCAAAGACTAGAGGTCTTTACTTTATATTCTTTACTTCCTTTTTTTATAAAACGGCAATAACCTTGGGGTATATTCTCTATATTAGTGTGCTTGATTAAGGTTTTTAGTACACATGCATGAATTGTTTAAAAATTGTAATGACTGTAGGGAAATTACTTAGCGTTATACTTACAATGTATCAAATATTTAGGGAAGCAACGCTTTAAAGTTTGATTAAAATGAGAAGCGAATGTACTATAATTAGGTTTACATATATTTCTGATGGCTTTCAGATGGTTTACATATATAAGTATCTGTACCATGTGCAAATAACCCAAACAATGCAGTTTAATTTAGTTAATTATTATAACATCTACTGAGATATTTGTTAATTAATCTTGAGTAAAGAATGATGTACAATTAAGTTATTAAGTAATTCGAATATAATTTGAAACTAAAAAAAGAACGAATAAAATTTTCTCCACAATGATAATAAATCGTTTGGATTACAAAATTTCAATTACTCACATATATCTCTTTTGAATTGTAAACATTAATATAGTAATTGTAAGTACCCTAACTCAAGTTATGTGCAATAACACGATACAAATACGATACATAAACTTTATTAGCCTATTTTATTGCAGTTCCTTGATCTACATTTTGATAACGAAATTACCATCATCGGAGGGTTCTAAACTAAAATTAACTATTATTGGCCTATCCACCTGAACTGAAGTGGTGGGAGAATGTCAGCTTAGATTTATAATTAATTTTGTAATTTCAGTTTAGAACCCACCGATGATGTGGTAACTTGGTTACCGAAATGTGCTTCAGGGAATTGTAATAACATTGGCTAAACATTTTTACCAAAAAGTTTATTTGTGTTGTGTTATTGCTCCTAACTTGTGGTAAGGGACTTGTGTGTACAATTGTAAAATTCACCACAGTGTTCTTCTACTTTTACAGTACCTTTAAACTATTAAACAATAACTCATCTCCAGGGATAGAGACGCGAGATAAATCACAAAATTGGTTTCGCGTATGTCAACCTTTTCCTATTGATAAAAATAGTTTTTCAAAATTCTTTTTGGCTTGTCCTTTATTATCAGAAGGTAAAAAAAATGCATTCTTAAAATAATAAAATAGGAAAGTACTCTTCTTAGTCAATTAAAAAAATGTACTACGATCTATAACATCTCATTGTCAAATTGGAAAGAATTTATGATTAACCTACGAATAGTTCCATCTTGACACTGAATTTTCATAGGGAAGTATTAAAAATAGTTAATTTTATAATTGTTATAATCTCATTTTTTTTAAAGTTAAATTTAATAAGAGAAGAATGATTTCAAATGTTCTTCGAGAACAGAATCTGATGTCACGAAATTATGCAACATCCTTGATGTTTAATGACAAAAATCAGTCTGTCAATATAACCTAAAAAAAGAAGAAAAGAACATAAAACAATGAACCCTAGCTCTCTAATACTTATAATAGCAAGAGACACCTGATAAGAAAGACAAATGAAGGAACGAAGAATATATAGGAAAAGTTGTAAAACCTGCCAGGGTGTCTCATGTTTGCATCTCAAATTTAACGTGTAGGCCTAAGCCTTTGTAGATTATATTTATATAAAATTACAAAACCATAAGTATAAATGTACTCAATTTAATTGACTGATGACCTTTAATTCCTTCAATGGAAAGATTTCCATCTTAAACATAACTTATGTTAAAATATGTGAAAAATATACCTGAGTTATTTTATTCCATTTGACTCTTTCCAAATCTCATATTCGTATAGTAGTTTGAATTTGACATTTCATACAATAATCCTCTGTTTTGTCTTTCTTTAAACAGAGCAGTATCCATATTAGGCTCCCTTTTATTTTACGGAACATGCTCGTCACAGTTCCTATACTGTTTGACACTGTGCATTCCAAGTTTTTACTTACCTTAGGTTTTATATTTAATGTAACAGCAGATATTTCTTGTTGAAACTCCATATCCAAGGATTAAATAAAGCAATAAAGCTAAAGTTACAAAATTATTTTAATAATATAAATAAGCCACAATTGTTTCGCCTTGCGGCATCATCAACGCTTGCCCGATGATGTCACAATGCGAAATAATTGTAGCTCATTTATATTATTAAAATGATATTGAAACTTTAGCTTTATTGCTTTATTTAATCCTTGTACCTTGGATTTGCTACAAATCTTCCTCTCTTCAACAATCTACACATGTTTCCTTATGTTTTTTTTCCTTGTTTAATCTCCAAGCTCACATTTCCAGCTTCTTGTGCAGATATCTTCTCTTAACATCTTCAAATCTTTGAAACAGTAGTAAGATGTTGTTTACTAAAGTTGAATGGGATAAGATGGGAAAAGACACTCCTTTTACAATCTAAGGCGAAAGTCCTCGCCCTTTTCTCCACCTCCTAACTCTCTGCCCCACCCTTCGAAGTAGAGTAACTCCACAACGTCCTACAATTCTTTCCCTGTAAAATCCAATGTCTGTTCTATTCCATTGTGTATTCTAAGATCCTTAATGTTGTTTCTATTAATATTGATTGTCATTACAACAACCTCATCACAGATCTTTTATCTACTCTATCACTTGAAGAAATATCCTAAGACTGATATCGTACGCAAGTTCTAATCCTTTATTCTCTAATGAATACTTCACTGCAATTCACATCTATTGTGAGCCACAAACTTCATCATCAAGAAGTTGTGTGTTCGATCAAGAACACACAAAAAGCGTAATTAAAATATTTTGTTGGGGCATTCCAGTTTTACTACAAAGGGAGATGGCAGGTCACCCATATTCTCTAATACACATCTGAAGATGTCGAAGAATTTTATCTTCATATACATTATTTAATCGGCAATCTACATCGTTTCACGATATTCCACATTGCTGCTTCATTTATCACACTGAAATAAACACATTCAAATTCAATAAACACCACATACAAAGGGTATTACAACTCTAGGGGGGGGGGTATTCTATTGTTACTATCAGAGCACCTATTTGGTCTGTACAAGATCGTCCTAGACGAAAATCGGTTTTATATTTTCTTAACCTTTCAGTGTCAATGAATCTAGATTTGATTTTACATTCTGAAATTTTAAGTTTATATCACCAAAAACAATTTATTTCTTTAATTTTCAATTCATTTATACAGCAGAAAAAACTATTTTAAATTAATAAAAGTACACCTGAAAGAGGTTTATATTGGAACCTTTTTAAGGGCTTCCCGTTTGATGCTGCATACTATAAACAACGAAATAAAAACTAACAAAAGACAGAATACAAATGGTTCTTTTAAATTAATGTAAAATTAAAACAAAACACTATAAAATAGCGTAATAAAGCAGAAATACATAGCGTAATAAAACATGTTGTTTTGTCAGAAAATACTTATGAATAAAGTACATGTGCATATATACTGATATACTAATTTAAACAAACATGCTTACTTTTACATACACAATTATTTTAACTTTAATTCAAAGGCAATTAAAGTCACAATTAGTACAATTTATTGTCTGGAAGGATGTTAAAATAGGATGTAAACATAACATGTATATATTCTACAATTTAAAATTTTGATTTTCTATTAAGAAGATTTATTGAATAATTTAAATATATAAACGTTTTAGCATTGTATTGATAATGAATTACGGAATTATTGTTTAATATTTGCTTTAGCTAATGTGCCTTAAATAATAAAATAAGTGTATAAATCTCCTTAAAGATATTTTCAAAAAAGTAGGACTTAATCTCTACATAACTTGTAAAATGAAACAATATAATATACATATTTTGAAGTTCTTAAACTTTGTTTTATTTAGTAAAAGTATTTAATGTTCAACCTAAATAATAATCCAATCTAACGCACAATGTTTATAGTAACTTGTAGAGAAAGTTTAGTTTATGTCAGTATTAAATGTTTTATAGTTAAACTTATGTTTCGGATAATGCAGAGTTCTGGAAGTTACAGCCCTTTATTAAAATTTCTCTCCTCTCTTTCGAATTAAGAACCCTATTTCGAATAGCATTGTCTTCATTGTAATATATTTGATTGTTTTATAAATTTCAGAAATACAGACTATTGCGAAGAACGTCATTAAACTAAAAGAGAAATATTTTTTATCTTAAATTATTTTACATAAAACTTTTAACAGTTAAAGTTTCATTGTTTGTTAGTGTTACTTTACAATACTCAGCACGAAATGTATTGAAATGGTGATAATGATTTTTTTTTGTGTGTTTTTTTATATCGTCTGTAAAATAAAGTTTATAAATAAAAAAACAAAACTAATTTAAAGTTATACAACATGATGAAACTTTTTTATTTAAATTATATTTATAAATTATTTTTAGATGATTCATTAAGTTTAATTTAGAAGTTCTTATGCAACAAAACTGTGTTGTTTTCATTTTATGACATATATAAAAAGTATATGGCTAAACGTCTCATCAGGATTATGCGTAATTCTGTGAGGTAACAGTAAGTTTGATGACTTTGGTTTTGTTTAAATAGTAATATTTTTTTGAATAAACGATGTTGTCCTTATTTTCAGGTTAATATATTTGATTTATTTACAGGAAACGTATAATCTTCCACATATTAATTTTTTTTTTCAGTATATTTATTTGAAGTTTTCACACAGAGATTGATTAAGTTTTATGTAATAACACACGTTTATAATTTCCACAAAATTGCATTTAAAAAATGTATAAATAATTTATATAGAACTAATGAAGTAGTAATTTATTTCCTTGTTTTTCTTTGTTGTTAAATTGCGAAAACCCTAAAACAACCCACCCCTTGAATACTTTAGTAAAATGAGGGTAGGAAGAAAACAAGGGATACCAAATGGAAAACAAGAATGAAATGTATCTAACCTAAGTCTACATATTAAAAGATATATAACCAGCAAGTGTCTTTTGGGTCCACGCTAGTAATTTTTAGTCAATATCTGAAGGAGGTAATTTCTAATAATTACTTGACCCCAAGAATCTAATAAGTAATATATTTTGTATCTGCAACAAAGTCGTGTTGAGATTTTAAGGGAATTACTTTTTCTTACAGTTTATATATCTCAGTTTATCATTTCCTGTATTTTAAAGTAAATCTTGTTTTAGTTTTTACATTCGTTCAATGTTAATCTTTTATTTCACTTTAATAATTTTTGTGAAAGTACACATTTATTTCCCTTAGCTAATCTATTAGGATTAAATCATAGGAAAGTGTGTAGAAATGTAAACAATTACGTCTTATATAATTATATATTAGTTATCTTTTTTTAGTAGTCAGATCAATTCTTATTTTGTTGTAGAAACACTACAGCGCTGTTTCGCCGTTCACAGCCGGCTACGTCAGGTGTAGGTTTAACGCTTAAATAAAATACATAACGACACTGAACACACACGATAACACGAAACAAAAAAACAATATAAAATCTATCAGATAAAATCTGTCAGTCTCCGTTCGGAAATACAGAAACTATGCCGCGGCCACGCCAGTATAAAATTCATATGTCATTTAACGAAGAGTTAACCTCTGATAGATTTTACCTGACGAAGCCAGCTGTGAACGGCGAAACAGCGCTGTAGTGTTTCTACAACAAAATAAGAATTGTTCTGACTACTAAAAAAAGGTAACTAATATATATATATATATATATATATATATATATATATATAAGCAATTCCTAAAAAGCTAATAAACTCTATAGTTTTACATAAGAGTATAAAGAATATAATATGAATTTCGACTTGGTGTAAACTGATCCCTTTTTTTCTATTTAAGAGGCAAGGAATTACTATCTCTAGTAATTATTTACCACCCAATTTCGTTTCAGACACGAGTCGTTATATTAAATCTTGTTTGTAGATCTTTGTACAAGAATAACAAACAACTGACCTGTAATTTTTATCACTCGTCAAGTCAAAAACATTATTGTAAACAACAACAAATATCCATTCTATTAAATCAAAATGCTAAAAGCTTTTACCACATATAAAATCTATACTCCCCACAGGGTTACCAGATAAAATAGCAACTCACCTCCAGGGAGAGAGATACGAGATAAACAGTTGGTTTTGTTTATATTTGTTAGTTAGTCGAGTTTTTTTCCCATTGTGAAAGACTGCAATGTTTTCCCACCACTAGATGTATTTTTTTGTTTGTACACAATATACTGCATGGTTGTCAAGTAACGAAAACAAACATGGCATATTTTATGAATTTAAAATATTATTATTCTTAGCAATTTAAAAAATATATTTAATACAATATACAATACAAATATATTTTACAATTATTAATGAAGACTTTTTATCGTTTCAATCAGTAATTATATTTGAAATTTATTAAATCTTCTCAAATTGATTTTTTTTTAAATTGTTACACTAACTGGGATAGGGATGTAAAAAAAAATCACTAAACACCTTTTCTCCTCACCAGAGTACTTCCTTTCTTTAAGTGATAATTTAAATATCCTGGTATATTTAAATTCTTTCCCCAGTGAGAAAAGCGGAAGTAAGGGGGAAAAATAAACTGATTTAATGTTAAATAACTAAAGCCAATATATTTCTTTATTACAATGTTTTATTGATTATTTTTGTTAGGAGTTAAGGTTACAATAATTTCTTTTATAATAAAATGGAAAATATCTATAAATATATAGTATAATTAGATAACTCATTTAAACAATTATACATTTCCTGTAAGGAAATGTTAAATTGTATTAGTATATAAATGGTTCTTAACCAGTAGAGTACGATGTTCTAAAACAGTCCCAATATTGGTTTTCTAAATTGTGTATATCATTACTTTTATGGTGTCAGTTGGCCTTGTCAACACTCGAAGTTACACATATGTAAAAGAGCCTCTACTCCACACGATGGTATCGGTCATACGTCCCTGCATGATCTCGTAACTACAATAATATTCTTGATAAATCACGGTTGGAAATTGCATTTTTAACTACAACTTTCCTTTTTGTCACTACAGAGTTTTGGGATGGATATTATTACAAGAAGAACTTAAATCAGCTTATTTTCGTCTAGTTTAATGTGTTACAACTACATAACACACGAGATATGCGCAACATCAAAAATTGAAATTTCTTCAATTCCATTTTTATAAACTTGAATTAGTGTTTATATGATTCCACAATAGTCCCCTATACTATATTTAATGTCCCCATCTTTGCTTGACAGACTTCTATGGCGAAGGGCGTTATCTTGTCAACAATCATTATTTAAGTTTCTTCAGGTCTTCTACATTTTTACCTTTACTAAAATTACCAAATACTTCGTATACTTTGTAAGAAAAAAATTAATTTAAAACTGTAACATATCTATTCTCTGTATTCGGGTACATAAATATTGTACGACATACACATCAAGTGTTTACAAGTTTATAATGGATGTAGACAAATTACTTACGCTTCGATGCATCTAATATTCAGTCAAGCATTGCTATGAAGTTCACTTCAAATCAATACAGAATTTAATTATATTTAAGTACATTTCTGTAAGATTCAAGGTAACAAAGCACTTCTCGTGTAATTACTCGTGTAATGACAGAAAATAAATTATTGTCATATCTACTCAGATTTATGACAGTTAAATTTATGGAAGAACAACCGTGTATCTTATTAATTTATAATATATTTAAAAAAGAGTAATCATGTTTTTCACATTCATTAACTTAATTTTTAGTGTTTTTTTTTTTTAGATTTCCAATTACAGCAACAACACAAAATTTCTCTTTCATCATGTTCAAAGGCGAAAAACCTTTTGGTTATCATTGACTTATAAAAAAATGTAGAAAAGAACATACAATGAAGATCCTTAGCTGTCGAAAAGTCTAAAAGCGTTAGAGGTAATAAAGCAAGAGTTGGTCAAGAGACCTAATTTAAAAGATCAAAGAGATGGTTTTAAAACAATAATAGATAAAGAATTTAATTAGCATTCCTAAAAGATGATTTTGGAGAAGAATGGGCTTGTCATGTTTTAAAGAATACTGAAAGATTTAATTTCATTAACAAGATTTTAAATATCTTGTAACCCAAACTGTTATAAAAAAATAGCACTTAAAATAATTTTACTGTTCGTAAACCAATAAAAAACCAACGACTTGGTTTCTAAGAATTCAAGGACATTATTTCGTTATCGTTGCCCCAAATTTGATATATTCAACACGTTATGTCAGGCCCGTAAATTGCTTTTATTTATGGTCGAAATATCCCTATATTATTATATATATATATATATATATATATATATATATATATATATATACCGGGTATTTCAGACCACATGGACACTATCTGTAGCGCCTAAACGAAACCAGATAAAAATTTCCTTCCAATTAGAACCCCCCTTTTTCGACCCCAAAGAATTCAGGAAAATTATTTTCGACGCTCCTCAAAAACCCAAAAGGGAAATTTTGGGGGGCAGGGTGGTGTTTTTGGAAAACTTTCAAATAGAAACATAGGTCGTGTGATAAATCATTTTAAAGGTCTCTCTTTTCTGAACATTTTGGAGCAAAAAAGTTGTTATCTTTTCATTACTGTACAGAGTGTGACGAAATATTTTTAGCGGGAAATGTGACTGCCAGTTCCCTAACAAAGATAGGGCAACTAATTTTTTTCCCTAGTTTTACAAGAACACACCCTTTCAGGAGATATGGGGTAGTATGGACTTCTATGAAGTTTTAAAATTTTTAGAAATTTCAAACTTCAATAACTTTTATAGAGCAAAAAGTAAAAGAATTCAAATAGCAACATAGATTCAAAATTGTACCATTTGAGAGACCTTTTGAAAACAAACATTTTTTTTTGTATTAAAAAGTTTGGTTCTATCTTGCACCATTGAATAATTGTAAAAAAATGGTGCATGAAAAAATATATATATATTTTGTCACACCCTGTACAGTAATGAAAAGATAACAAAAATTGTTTTGCTCCAAAATGTTCAGAAAAGAGAGACCTTTAAAATGAGGTCTCACACGACCTAAGTTTCTATTTGAAATTTTCCAAAAACACCACCCTGCCCCCAAAAGTGCCCTTTTGGGTCATTGAGGAGCGTCGGAAATTATTTTTCTGAATTCTTTGGGGTAAAAAAGGGGGGTTCTATTGAAAGGAAATTTTTATCCGGTTTCGTTTAGGCGCTACAGATAGTGTCCATGTGGTCAGAAACACCCGGTATATATATATATATATATATATATATTATATATTCTTTTTAAAAAAGGAAAACCTATTATTCTTTAGATCTAAATTGTGTAGTACATCAAATTCCTCACGTCTTGCCATGAAATACTTTAATAGCCTCATATTTAGAAGATAACAAGTATTGTACAAGAAAGAAAATTGCAAGAGAAGTTTAACCCAAGAATATATATATAAAAAAAGGCGTGATCCAGTTACTATCCCAGAAGCTGCATTATCCGTACTCATTATAAGAGACCCTTAGGGGCATACTTTCATAGATCACATTCTATCCATAATCGGTTTACTGGTTTTTATACTTCTTCATAACTGACAGAGTTAATAATTATCATCTAACATTGTTTTAACAACACGGCTTAATACTTCCTTTCAACTGATCCAATATTTTATGGTTTGATTTCATTTACATTTTAAATCACAATTCTCTCTATAGAATATGAAAAAATGTTGAATTAAAAAAACAAATAAGAGGTTCCTAGTGTATGATTTAATTAAAACCGACTTAAACTTGTAAATACAGAGTTTTGCAAATATAGCGTAAATATATTCATATCTTATCTCCCTAACAAACAGTAAAATGTTCTATCCGGAGTGGGAAATCTTTTATAATAAAAACACTGTTCACAGAGTGTGACGAAATGATGGTTTTATATACAGGATGTATAAATATATATATAAGTATATATATATACTAAGTATAAATAACTTTGGTAATCGAAACAAATTTCAAATATTTTTTGATTAATCTTCATATTTATGGCCTTAGAAAACCTAAAAAGTATTTTTTGATACGCCATCCGTCCGCCGTCGTTTTCGTATGTGGAAATACAAAGTGGGCACTTTCTAATCAATATAAGTCAATTACCGCCGAGATACTAGGGAAGAATGTCCACATTATATCTTGATAAGAGCCAGACAGGAACATTGGGTGATTCTAACCATTCAATAAACACTCACCTAAGATCCTATGGTGATAGACCACAACAAAACCTAACACCAAGAATATAAAACTTTAGTCCTTAACAATCAAACCTTCCTAAAATCAGTCCAAAAAACTAGGTCGTTAGGCATCGAATCGTAAAAAGCTAGAGAAGAAAAAGAAAAAAAATGTAAGTGTGGATAGTAAAAAAAAAAAAAAAAAAAGAAATTGGTAGGTATAAACAAATAAAAAACATTTCATGTGATATTAGGGAAGAATTATATATATATATATATATATATATATAGAATGAAATAAATTTGCGAAATAAAAAATTAATAGAATGTCTAGAAATACCACTCAAGATTGACAATATGGAGATAAATTTACTAGTAG
>CAUPSG010000307.1:0-19837 GCA_963513935.1 Aphrophora alni
ATTGATTATTTATTCTATATGTTCCTTTACTGTTTTATATTTACAGGGATCCTCACATAATTTTAACTGTTATCTCCATAAAAACGTTATTTATTAGTCATTGTTTGAATTGAATTTTTTATGAAACAATCAAGTTGAGAGTATGTGGGTGAGGGGGTTATGTAGTGTGAATTTGGAGATACTGCATCACCCTTCATAAATTATTTACATTAATAATAAATGTTAGTAAATAAAAACACAATATTTCGTAAAACCACTATTTTATTAAAAATTTCCGACCAATGTTTCGCTAGTTACAGCAGTGTCAAGGAAACTTAGTGGTTTTACTAAATATTATGTTTTTATTTATTAAAATGGAATACCGCCAAGTACCATCTGTTTTACAGAATAAATAGTTTAATAATAAATCCCTAGCGTGACAGACTGTTGTGGGTCTAAGCGTGTTGTTACATCGAATTACGCATACTAAACTTTTAGGTTCTTAACCATAAAATGCTTCTAACTGTAGCCCATTTTGCTGGGTCAACATCGTAACATTTTGAGCCAACAAATTGATCGAACACGTAACTTTTACATATAAACGAGTCCTTCTTCCCACTAGAAGAAGCGTGCTACAGTTAATTACGGAGGATAAAAATGAATAGCTAGATATTGTAATGCTACGTTATTTTTAGGTTTGATATTTTATGTGACTATCAGATGATTTTACTGATTTTTCAGTATATATGTTAGTGCTCAGAGTTACTATTTGGATTCAAAATGTATACGAATCAGTCAAATAAAATGTGGGGATACATGGCGTTAGACAGTTTGATTTTGAACATACTGTAGTATTTATCACGATTAAGTTAATTCCTATAATAATTCATTCTTGTCTCAACATCCAATTGTTTGCCTAGGCTTACTAGAAGGCTTTTCATGGGCTATCGTGTGGTCAGTATTTCGAATTTCCTTCTCTTTATTAGTCAGTTGTTTAGATTTGTCTGATTAAGTTTGTATTTATTCTTTTTTTTTCAGGGCCCCCATTGGTAGATTGTTGATTTAGTTTTAGTTTCTAACTTTGCCCTAGACTACTAGGCTATATTGGTATTTTTCACTGGGCTATATCTATTACTTGATGACGGGAGTTGATTTATATTCTCAAAACGTTACGTATAGTTATAAGTTGAATAACACACGATACATAACCACACGAGAATTAAGAAAATCGTTTGAATATAGCCGCGACTATGATATTTTCAATTTGATTTTTTTGGATGTGTACACTATAGTCACCTATATCAAATATCATGATCCGTAAAGACAACAACGACACCAACGATACGAAGACAACAACTACAACAATGAGACAAACAAAGACTAGAACGTCAATCACAAATCTATCAATGGGACAAGCAAAAATGACAACGATATCGACAATAATGAGAAAAACAAAAACTACAACACCAGCGACCACAACTAGATAAAACATAATAACAACGACAACGCAAATGATAATAAGGAGATAAACAAAGACTACAACGACAACTATATGAACTAGACAAACAAAAAAGACAACAAAAATAATGAGACAAAGACATCGACAGCAATGAGACAAACAAAGACTACAAAACCAACGACAATAACGAGACACACAGTAACGACAACGACAACGACAATAACGAGACAAACAAAGACGACAATACCAACGACAACAACAAAACAAACAAAGATAACAGCAACAAAGACAAAACCAATGACAACGACAATGACAACCACAATAACGAGACTAATAAGTACAAGGACAAGGCCAAAGACAACGACAACATAGAGACAATAAAAAACAACAACGACAACGACAGCGACATCTACAACAAAGAGACAAACAAAGATTACAATACCAACGACAATGTCGAGACGAGCGAAAATGACAACAACAAAGGCAGTGGCAAAGACGACAACAACACCGAGAACAATGTCGATATCAACGAGAATAACAAGGACAACAACACAAATCAAACTCTACTGACTACGACAACATCGAGAGAAGGACGACAACAACACCGATAACAAAATCGACATCAAGGACAACAACTAAAAAGACAACACTAATGACAACGACAACATCGAGATAAATAAAGACGAAAACTATAACATCATCGATAACAACAAAACTTATCAAAGAAAACAAAAACGATGACAAAAACAACACTGAGACAAACAAAGAGGATAGCGACAACGACAATCGATAAAGCTAACGACAATGACAATGACGATAAATTTACGGTATGGCGAAAATAATTTTTCAATTTCTTGAGACTGAAAGTTGAAAATCGATAAAAAGTAGGGGTTGAAATTTTTGGCGATAAGAAATCTTATCGTATACTTCGTTAAGAAAATGGTAATATCTTCTAAACTTTAATTTACTTTTCAACTATTTAAGATATATCTCAACCATTTATTCTTTAAAACAAAATAATATTGTTTTATTATTATCATCGATAATAATTTTATAGAATGTGCTAAACTTTACCTTTCATTGGATATGAAAACGTACTGTATGGTTTGTTAGATCGAGAGATATCAGTTAAAAATTTACCTCTTATTTAAGAGAAAACTTCATAAATAATACAACATTAAAAACAAAATGTATTAAAATTGCTAAATAAAGCCTTCATATAGCCATCATTGATAATGTGAAAACTTTGTTATTTTTTGTATGAAGTGCTTTTGCAACAATGTTTGTTATGTAACAATTCATGTATACAAGAAAGTTTTTAAAAACTTTGATAACATGGTACGTATACCATCATTTGTGTATTTAAAAAAACTAATACACGACGTTTGAGGTTAGGAATCAACTATGGTGTATTAGTTTTATCGTACATGGCAAATGTGCGACTTAACCATATTAATAATATGAACAATCCATCACTAACAAACAATAACTATAAAACTACATTATAATTGGTTATTATTTTTGTTTAATTAAATCAAATAGGAAAGAAAACTTACTCATTCTGTTTAAAGAAATGATATTTTCTGATATAGTTTAAAGCATAATGTTTATCACAGCAAAAGAAAGATTACAGTTCGTTAGGTTGCGACTCTAATTGTATCGAGAGATCAAAGGTAACACAAATGATGTCACTACAAACCTCAACAAGTAAATAAGTGATACCGTCCTCATTATTTGATGAAGAAACGTTCTTTTCATTCTTTATAATTTCTACCTCAGGAAAGATGTTTTTAGTATATCGTTAAAATGTTACAGTCATGTTACTATTTTTAATTGCAAGACTTAATTTAAATATGAGATATAAATATTACTTATAAATGTATAGCATTTACAATTAATTTACCAATATACTTCATAGGGACACCGTTAAGTAATTGTAAAAAATGTGATTATCTCAATTAGGAGAAAAATGTGATTATTTCAATCTCGATTTTGGTGAAATGTTAGTATTTATAATTCAAATCAATGTCCCAAGCCAAAAGTAACGAAAAATTACCGTTAGTGCAGAAAATATGGATTTTGAAATATTGTATCACTTATCGGCAAAGCAAATATTTCGTATCCCCTTTTTTCATTGACGAGTAAAACATACGTTTTAGCCAAATTTGATGAAAATAGTCAAGAAAAACTTTTGAGTAATTACAGATTTTGTGTTTTGGCATTTGGTGAGCTTTCCCAACCCAATTGCGAGGGTGGTTAGTGTTTGAATTCTGTATATAGTGGTGAGAAGATTTCTTCAATGTTTGTGCACAATGGTGACAGTGATAATATGTAATAATAACACTAATAACAATAATTAGGGCAAACTTCAGAATGCCGATTTACTACAGGTAAAATAAAAATCTATTCTAACAAAAATCGTTTATTAATTTCACAAATACAATGCAATGTTTTTTTCAAAAACAATTTTGAATACATTTAAATTAATTATTATACAAGAATGTACACTATTATTAAAAACGTGTTGTCAGAATCCCTAATTAGGTTCTTCTTTTTTCTGGATAGTACCAATGACATACTACTTTAAACTTCTATAGAACTTGATCTATATTTTCAGGTCTTATAGTTTTATCATGCGATGTTTTCAATAGCAGTAATACAAACATTCAAATTATTATCTTTTTGAACTACCCGTTTCACCAATGCTTAAAATTATTATTTATAAACCCATAAAAAAAAGTCAATTTAACACTCACTAATAAATCAACTTCACCAATGCTAATCTAACCATAAACCAGATGTGATCAGATCGACGTCATGTTTTAAAATCTGACAAATCGATGTCAACATTTGTTAATCTGATGACATAGGGTAGTCAATCATTGTATACGTCAAGTAGTATGACATGAATTAATTGAGTTTTATCAAATTGTTATAATACAGCGTATGTCAGAATTGCATCTGTCGCCATTAGCAGTAAAAACATTGACAACAGACCATATTGTAAGATAAGTTGGACTTGTTCTGCAATTATAACCTAATAACTGATTTATTTACCTACAACTATGAAATTTCTGGCATATAATTAATATTACTTTTAAAAATAATCAAATACAAAATGTTAGTGTTAACCCTTCAGCAATGTGATTAAATGTAATGCCCAAAAGTTTCATGGGTCTTGTAGGATATACAAAATAGTTGGTTGATCAAGTGGTCTTGATCAACCAACTTGATCATCCAGTAGTTCTAGTATGTTTAACACAGGTAATTCGTAATTTAGTATGTCACTACATTCTTAACGTCTTTGGCTGGACTCAATTGGGCCTCGTAGGTATGCACATTAATATCAGTGTTTACTTGCTTTTCACATGTCCGTGTCTCGGTTTCAGGACCTGTACATGTGTGAAAAAGCTTCCTCTAGCTACGCTCGTGTCGATGAATTTATCCTTGATTATCACATTTTCTTCTGAGGATTGTGTTCTAAATTACATATTTGACAATGCCTTTGATATTTTTTTATATATTTTTTGAATTTTTTAAAAATTGTTTAACTAATTTTGTGTATTATAATTTGAATAATGTTTAAAATGTCCTTCACTTTCAAAATTTTATTTAAGTTTTTCTACATTTCATAGGGTTCAAAAGAGAACATTATAGTCCTCTATTACAAATTGCATGCTTTCATCTTAATTTTTTGAGATCGCTGTCGTGCTTACGACAACTACAACGGAAGGACATCATGTTGAAAATTACTTCTACGGTTTCCTGGGGATATGGAATAAGCAGATCAGTCAAAAATGGAAGTTATTTTTTAATTACCATACATACTCTATACTTAGTATCTTGACAAGTAAGACGAAATTAGATGTTTTGAATAAATAGTAAACACCAAAGAGTTAATAGAGGATGTTCAGTTATCTTACACCAATAGTGGGAATGTGGCAACATTGTAGGGATGCAGTGGAGAGGTAAGTCATATTTCCCGCCAAAACGGGACTATTTAGAATTTAATTTCTTTCATATTTTGCCTGTTTCTATTTCACACTTTGTTCAACTTTGATTCTCTGTTCAAATTTATCAGTTTATTACACTTTGTTTTACCATAACCGACGTTTCTCTCTTCTGGGTTGCTGCCGGGTCAAACATTCTCGTGCGCCTATTATCATCAGACATTAGTTCCTTATTTTATTCTTTGATATTCTCTTTTTTGTTGTTATAAAATATTCTTTGTCTCAATAACTTTAACCACCTACACAGAAACATCCGACGAAGGTGTCCTGTATACCTTGATATTATTTCCACCAGAGCCCCTACCATGTCCATTTCTTGCATTATATCATTATTCCTTGTTATCTCCCTTTTCCTGTTTTGTTCACATCTTCTACAGTAGTTATTGTCTATTGTCTTTACAATCTTCTACGTACTTTCTACGTATATGTTTCCCGCATAACTATATTCATTTTATAATAGCGTAACATTTTATTCTTTCATTCTCTTTTGTTAATATACTATTCTCTAGAACTGAGTACAGTTTCCTCACTTTTTTTCATACGTGCTCTCTTCATAACATCCTGCTCCTCCTGACACTATTCCTTGAAGGTGTGAAACCCGTACATATCACGTTTCCTACATCCAAATCCTCATTATCATTCCCAACCATCGCTGGTTAGTTATTTTTTTTTTGTAATTAATCTTTCTCCACAACTTTACACAACTTTGTTTTAATCGCAAGTTCTAGGTATGTCTTTTCCAAGTTATGACCACTTGATCAATGACAAAAATATACTATATAAAGAACTTACAACCATACGTTTATTTCAAATCTTAAAACAAAATTTTACTAATTTAATTTCCTATAAAAGGCATAATTCATAAAAGTTAACTTATCGTAACGTTTATCGGTTTTAATTACACGTGACTTTAATTACAGCTTTTAAAATTCAGACTGAAATATTTTAATTACAATTTATAAGTGTTACTAGAGTGCCTGACTTCAGAGTAAATTAAAAGAACCGAAACTTTACTCATACAAACTTCAAGAGTCATGACTACTTGAGCACTCGTCACTCAGCTAATAAGACGCAAATGTATATGATTGGTAATATACTTTGTTTGTTATTTATCAATTCGTAAGTAGGAATTGATTAAAAGTCGCCTAATCGTTACCAGATATAGTCAAGTTAGAAAAGTGAATTTTTTGACAATCATAAGTGAATTTTTTTAAAAATAAAATTCACAATTTACAAAGTACTAGGTTCCATATAAAAATGAAGGTTCTTTAAGTGAAGGATTCTCAGGGACTCACTAAAGTGAGTACGGGCGCAATAGTCCCGACGGTTCCAGCTGGACCTACATATTTTTTCATGTAGTCTTAGATTACAAATTTTTCTTTCATTTATCCTATCAGGTTAATTGATCAACTATTGATCAACTCTTGTGCTCTTTTGATCCTGAGTATATTAGCGTATTCGAGGGCAAGGGGTCTTTATTTTTGTGTTCTAATTTAATGACTAAAAGACAACACGAAAACATAAAATTAAAATAAAGTAAATGGTACAGGGAAATTGTACAAACTTTCTCATACATCGATAGATAAACTACATATGTTAACCTTAAAATTAGCTGTAGATGTACAATAATACGAAAACTAGAAATTGTTATTGCATCAAAATTTCGTGACGGAATTTTTAATTTGTTCAAATGTACAGTAAGTTGTGACGGTAAAAACAGAACTTATTGGTTGCCATCTTTCCAATAATATGGATCGGGAACGATCGGTTAAAAAAGCGGAAATGAACCAAAATGGAACCTTCGTAAAGGTAAGGAATTCAGTGGGAGTGTGGTTTTTATGGTTATGTGTCTGGTAGTCAGAACATCTAAGTATGGAACACAAATGGGCCCAACAATGTGCAATTTTTGTAGTTGAATCTGCCTTGAGAGAATGTGGGGATTTCTTGAGGACTGAATGAATCAACTGTTGGAGAAACGGTTTTAATGCAAGACAGCTATGAAGTCTATTAGATAAAGCAAAACTATCTGGAAAAAAAAAATATAAATAACACTTTTGAGACTTCCTCTATTTTATCTAGAGCTAGAATTGCCCTTGTAGTTATTGGCAAATAACTTTTCATTTCGGTCCTGCAATATCTCCCCTTTGAAGAGTATTTCAATTCTAAGAGGAGACCCGAGAACACATTCCACTAGATTTCTCAGGTCCAAATGCTGCATGGGGGAGATTCTAATGACAAAGACGAAAAAATACCAAGATATTAAACACATCTTAAACAAAATTCTATGGAGGTTAGCTTATTGTGCATACGAGAGACACTGTATGATTGACTTCACCTGAGGCCAGACAAGTTCAAGAAGCGAGGGGGACATACGCAAGTAAACGTTTGAATATAACAAAACCATCGCAAACTCTTTTATGATCAAAATCTAATGAAGCGTGAACAAATAACTACCAAAATATCTTAGCAAGTTACATTTTAAATAAAATTGTATTTCGTGTTTAATTAAATAAAACAAAACTATCTCAATGGTAGTCACAGTGAGTTGCTAATTTTCGAAGATACTCACCAACATATTTGTGTTACAACTGTTTTTATCGTAATTTAATAATATCTGGAATTAAATGTAAATGTTTAAATGATTTAAAAGCGTTTCTAAATATTTACTTTCTTGTAATGCATTAAATTTAAAAAATAATAATTGTAAACTAAATTTGCGACCAATCTACGCATACGTTTAAGTTGATATTAGGTTTAGAATTACAAGTTTAGCTAGTATTATCTATATTAAACCGGCATAAGTACATTTACATGCTTACTAATAAATATGGCTGTTTATGATTATATATGGATGTTTCTATCTATGCTGTAACGTTTTTTACTGTTTCATTTGAAACACAAATTATCTGTAAATGTAAATCTGACATTTGACATTTTTGTTTCAGGTAAGAACACTTTGAAAATCTTCAACTTTGACAGATCATAAAACCTTAAGGTAGGATTAACATTAGATGTTTTTAAAATATAATTAAGATACACAGTTTATGCGTATAGTAGATAATACTTAATAACAAATTTTTTAAAAAAATAGTGACTGGAATAATCATGCGCTGTCTCTATAACTATCTGAAAAAAAACTCATAAAACACTCTATAGGTTTTCATTAACATATATATATATATTTTTGGAAGACGGCATTCATAGTAAATTTAACTTTTCGATTGACTACTTATCTGACATTTCCGGTCACGATAGGTTTAGTTTCGTTTGTATTTGATTTTGAGGACGATTGAGTGAGGGGCGTTTGCAATATATGTCACCACATTTGTTTTTGTATTAAAAAAAAAAAAAATTTTGTTTTTTTTTTGATAAATTCAATATTGGCTTTATTTTCCACATATAAAAATTATCTGAATTTTGTCTTATTCTGTAAATTTTACTACTTATTAACTCGATGATTTCTTCATCCGAATTACTATTATTATAATTTTATACTCGTCAATTAATTTATAGGTTATGCCAGTAGATACATTTGATGAACACTAAAAATATAATAAATAAAATTTAATAGATTCATTATTATTTAAATATAAAAACTATATCAAATCACACGAAATTAACAACAATTTGAAACTGTAGTTAAATCAGAAAGATCAAATAAATAACACAATAAAAAGTCACAATGTCGGCCGATTATACCTACGATTAAATATAATCGGCCGACATTGGGACTTCCAATTTTCAATTATTAAGAGTTTAATAATGGGTTAAATAATTTAATGACTGTTCTAGAAACCGGCTGATGGGCTTTTAATTTTATAAACTTATAAATTCTTTTCTTACAGTGGGGTTAGGTAAAATATTGTACGACAAACGTAATATAATGAGAATATACCAATCGTGTAATAAAAAATGTTACTGTCGCGGGACGGTAGAGAGAAGTGAAAACTTGTCAATTTCAAAAATTAAAAATATTTTAAACTTTCAATAAATTTAATACAATTATTAATTATATTTTGCATTGATTATTAGTGTGACTTTATTAGATTTCTAGTTTTAACTATGTATATGATTTGAGAAAGTTGGTGCAATATTTTTCGTAGATTTTTAGTTTTAATATGTATAGGTATGTGAGAAATTGTGTGCAATATTTTTGCATTGATTTTAGTTTAACTATGTATGTGAATTTTGAGAAAGTTAGTGCAATATTTTTCGTAGTTTTTTAGTTTTAATATATAACCTTTGTTGTACGTATGTTATTATCATTTTCGTGACGATTTTTCCTTTCACCACATCGATTTAACAGCACCAAAAAATTGCCTACAGGGCGTAAAGAAGTATTCACTTAAAAAATTTTTTTTTTCTTTTTATATACTCTACCGTACAGGTTTAGATAAAATGTTCCTATTATGTAACTATAATAATCAAAATATACACACAAACTGTATCGATAGAAAAAATGAAGTTTCTGTTGTCGGTGAGATATTAAAACAAATGCAAATTTTACTTATAAAACTAAAAAATAGCACTAAACGATGTGATTATTAGTAGATCTGTTATTATTCTTTAAACCCAACAATATATGGGGGGAAATGAGTACAGAGAAATGAGTTTATAAATAAAAAGTTTTGCCACAGTAACTGTAAAGGTGATATATTCCTTTTCGTTCTTCAGTTGTGAATTTATTTGATTGTGAGAGAGAAATTATATTCAATATTTGTGCATCACTTTGTTTCTGTTAATGATGCTAAAAGAAACCATAAAACTTATATTTTAAATTATTAAAATAAAAAGAATAGAATATATATTTATATAAAATTAAAAGAATTCAACCACTCAAATATAAAACATAGACAACATATATAGAATAGGTTTGTCTATATACATAATAATAACAGGAAAATATAAAAAAATGTGCCTACCTTTTTTGTAACCACAATTTTCATTTTATAATATTAAGTTTTCAATGTTTATACAGTAAAACATGTATAATACAGTTCGTTAGGTTTTGACCTTAATCGTACCAAGATTTCAAAGATAACCAAAGTTAACACAATTCATGTCTCTACAAACTGTAGACACCATCCTCATTATTTCAAGAAGAAACGATCTTTTTATACTTTATATTTTATACTTCTAGAAACATGTTTTTAGAAGTTAAATAAAATGTTTCAGTCATGTTACTATTTTCAATTCCAAACACACAATAGGATTGATATAAATTTTAGTTATTTTAATTTAAATAAAGAATTTGTTGTAAGGATTAAGGAGTTGTTTTGAAAATAAATCTATATTTGGTAACTGACGTTCATCAAAAATTCAACAAGTTATATTTGTCCCCGTTTTACAAATATGTACACGAAATAGATAAAAAACTTTAGAACATTTCGTTTTATACCTATAAAATTGTAGATTGTCGAATACCTGTCCATCTATACGAATTTTCTTCAAGGAAAAAAATCCATTCAGATTTTCATACTCTTTTCTCTTTAATTGGTTTCTACAAGTGCATTACGAAGGGCAATATTTGTTATAAAATCCCCACAAAAAACTTAGTAACTATGCAATAGTATAGTTAAATCAAACGTAAATGTTTCCATCAATAACAGACACCGAAATAATTCTTGGTGGTGAATTATGTTAGAAAAGTTTGGAGTGATTAAACCTTGATGTACGTTTTTTGTTCAACGATGTATCTAATTATTTGGAAAGGGGAAATAAACAATAATAGTCAAGCGGTTTTCAAGACGGGTTGTGTAAGAATAACTGAAAATTGTTTATTTTCTTGAGATGTGTTGTAAAACATTATAATTAGTGTTTCGACACAAACTACAACTTGTGGAAAGAACTTAATTCATTAAAAATTGTTTCAATATATTATCTCGTTATGAAACTCATAATATTTGTATAGTGTATTTTTGAAAGGTGTTCACAAATTTGATTTGTTGTCATTCGTATTGCGGTCGTGAATCCCTTGAAGATCCTAATTCAATTTTTTAACAAACATTATATATCTCGCTCCACTCGTCTAATTTTTATTTTCTGGTTTATAAATTCATATGTTAAATATCCATATTTATACATAAAGGCCTGGTAATTACACCATGTTATATATAGATGAACATCCTGATGCATTTATTTTGTAATATAAATTATTTAGCTAGTTTTTGTGAAAAAATTTCAATATTAAGTTAATTTATCTGGTAAATCATGAATGAACTTATCTGTTTATATAGTTTTGTTTTCATGAAATATTCATATTTAGCCCCGAAATTATTTCAATATAATATATAACACTAACATGACAGGTGATGTTTTACTGAAAGTCGCGACATCCCTATGCAGTTATTTGTCACACGAATTTATGAAGCAGGATTCCAAAAATATTTCTCAAATCAATGTAAGTCTTAAAACAAATTGTACTTAACGAATTTACTTATTTAATATTAACGAGATAAAAAATTAAGTGGGAATTCGAATGCAGCGTGAATGCAGCGTACAAAGGAACATTGTACACGAAGGCTAAAATTGTAAAAAAAAAAAGACATAATTTTCCATCTAGGGAAAGAAAAAGAAGATACATCAATATGTCGACGCAAATTAAACATATAGAGTATTGTAAATTTCAATTCGATAACCTAATATTTAACTCTTTAATGTAAATATTTTCAATCTACTAATGTATGTTTGCAAAACGGATTGTTTGATATAATCAAGGCTGTTTTTGACAAATAATCGAGTTTTGAGTTGACAAGTCATCGACCTGAAGTACTACTTGATGTAATTGTACGTTATACACACCCCTTTAGACATGGAGGGAACCATTTATGTTAACAATACCTGTCAGACGTAGTCGTACATGTCAAGTATAGGGGGAGATTGTAGAGATTCAGTTTTAACTTTATTACAGTAATTCGGTGATATATGATAAAGCAGTTTTAAGTTACACTAAAATCCAGATTCAAAATAATGTAGTGAGTTTGTGTCCACCTAAATAAACAGAGTAAGCATGCACACTTATTTTCCTTTTGTGAAAGCCATGCAATTAAAGTAAGATGGAAGTATTGATTAATAGTTGCTTATGTGACTATAATTTGCATAAGAGACAAGTTGATAGTCGCCATAATGGTGATTACCCAGCCCCATCCTACACAAGCAGTTTCTCTAAATGTAATAACCGTAAGTTGGAGCCTTGAGCCTTGTATGAAATGTTAAATTGTATTGGTAGATCAAAGAGTCTTCCCCAGTAGGGTAAATTTGTTTAAAATAGTTGTTGCAAACCTCGTTGTCGTGTATATCACTAATTTCTAGAAATCCGCCAGTAGTAGATGTCTATTTATACATTCACAACACGCTTAGATAGTTTCAGTGTTAATGTCTTTGGGTGCCTCGATGACACATGTGAAGAAACCTTTACTCGCTACGCTCGTGTAGGTGATTTGACTCTGCCAGATGTCGTAAATTTACGAATCTAAAATTTTCAAGTGAGATCAAAATTCTAAATTAATTACAATTTCGACAATAACTTCGCCCTTTGTCATCATGGAGAAGTTGGATGTTTATCATTACATGCAAAATTGAAATCTACACCATTTAATTTATTTTGATGGGTTATGAGTTGAATAAAATACAAATAATAACGAACTTGTAAAAAATAACTGTCATTTTAAATACTGGATTTATTTATTTATTTAGTTTCAATATTAGTACATTATTGTTTTGTATAAAAAAATAAATATTTATATCTTAATTTGCGGGGCAGCTATCGTGCACACTAAATAACGACGAAGGCGAGACGGAATATCAAAAATAATGTTTTAGGCGTTGTAAGCCCATGAAATGTAAATATCAGAAAAAAACGGAGGTCAATATTCTAACTTACAATATACTTCACAGGCTGAGTAAATCAAAATAGTGGAAGTATATTTATTATTGACTAAAAATATTTTTGAATTTTTGTGCTTTGCGCTTTGTGAGGTTTTTAATAATAAAAAATCCTCTTTGCTTAACTAAACTATCGACTAATAATTACACTTGTTTACACTACTACACTACACTGTGCAGTGTAAATAAGGGAATCAATTTGTACGTGTTACAAAACATGTTTTCAAACTGACTAAATTCTGAGCGAGAATAAACCTATTAGAATGGAAGTTAAAACACATGCATAATGTTGGAAGAGGTTGTCTATGTCATACGACTAGAGGAGCACTTAGGTAAATTAGAGTTGAATGTTTTTGTAGTTATAAAATATAAGCGACTGCATTTGTTATTGAAATAGATATGTCGAGAGTTCGTGAGAAATATTTTCACGATCAAAATAGAATGGAATCAGGAAGAAGTTGTTATGATACTTGTGAGTAGATAGCAACTGCCTCACTTACTGTTAAGTGACAGTATGGATTGAAATCTGTATTTAGTGTAAAGAAGTACAAAATTTGTATTAAACATTCACAAAACCTGGACATAAGGGGGGGGGGTGTTTAAAACCCGAAGTTATTGCATAGCTGTACGTTTATCTCTTTATTTTTAGTCTTCTGAATGTTTACAAAATTACCCTGTCCCTTATATTTTCATTTGCCCAGCATGCAAAGTGTATGGCAAGTTTGGAAATCGTTAAAAAAATTTTAAACTGCGTTTTCGACTGATCTTCACGTTTCATGGCCTGAGGAAACTGAAATAGTTATGTTCGGCGAAGCTGTTCGTTAATCTGCTGTTGTAGTTTGATCTGTACGTAAGCTTGATAGCGCAATAAACAATTATAATAGGAACGTGAAATGTAGTGTAGAGTACCTACTTCAGTGTGTTCATACAGAATCATATTGAAATTTAGAAAAATTGGATACTAAAATGTTAAAATCGCGGATATTTTAATCATTTGTTTAAAGGTTATTCTTAAGAGGTACCTAATTTTTAATTTAAGTAACCTTTATTTTATATTTTATTTCTAATGAATAGTCAAAAAACAAAGTGCCGTTTAATCTTTCTTTTATAACATTATGAAAGAATTATAGTGAGTAATAATTTTTTTTTAATGTAAGTGTTATGTACATTATTTGTTTATTATTGTAATTACGTTGTTGATAATGTGAGAATCTTGTTATATATAATGCACCAAAAAAATAAATGAAAAAAGTGTAGGTTCAAGTATTTTCCTTCAGAATTTCCACGTCTTTATTCACTTATAGGTCGGTTCCTGAAAACAATCACTCAGTATCAAAACAATATCTTCTTAAATTTAATTACGCGGTAGGAAACAAAACCAGGCCACAAAATTGAAATTTAACTAAATTAAATAGAAATAGTCCTGGATAAGTATAATTTCAAAATGTCATGTATTTCATGAGATGCTAAACGGCTATAATTATTTTAGAATGCGAATAAAAAAATTACCAAATTAACACACAATTTAAAATAAAATAATAACTCGTTTGCTAAATAAAAAAAAAGTTATAATTACTAATAGATTAATTTTTGCAATGTTTCATGTTTTATGGCAGTTGAATTAAAGTACACATTGTCTAGACTTCAAACGTGGTGGTTATATGAGTACACATGGTTATATGACTACTTTTAAATAAATAAATTTACATAACTAACTGTCATGTCAGTTAAAATCGTCTGTGAGTCTCGTTTAAGAAAGTTACTACATATATCATATTATGGAAAACGAGGAAGACTTCTGCAATGTTTCTGAGTGACATTAATTTTAAAATAATTAATCATTTCTAACAAGTTAAGCTAAATGTTGTTTGGGAAATTTTAGGAGGGGTGAAGTTTTTAGGGTTGATGTTTGAATAAAAGATTATGATTAAAGTTGTAGGAAAATTCATTTTGTTTTTGATATAATCAGTTTAGGGAATGTGATAACGTTTCGTTGGCGGAAGTTAGTTATGTGTTAATGTAAGAAATGTTGGAATGAAAAAATAATATTACTTATAAAAAGTACTTTTACAAACATTTTTAGGGCAATTTTACTATAATAACATAGGCAAAATAAATATTTTATTTTAGTTTATGTATTAGTGTGTGTGTTTTATATATATATTTATGTGTGTGTGTGTGTGTGTGTGTGTGTGTGTGTGTGTGTGTGTGTGTGTGTGTGTGTGTGTGTGTGTGTGTTATTGTACCAAACTTGTGGAAGGGGTTTCAGTGTTTTAAATTGTTTACATTCACCAAAGTGCTCATTGAACATCTAGTAAGAATTATAGTAAATGTTAGTAAGAGGTTGGGCAACATTTTATTATAATACAATCAAATAAATCAGTAGATGTAAAAAGGTTTATATAGTAAAAAGTAATATATATATATAGTTAAGGTTGCGCAACATAAAATAAAGGTTGCCAGAAAATATGAGCATTTTAAGTTTATTATACAGCCTAACTTTAACTTTACTTTGATATTTGCGGGTTTTCCATCACGGGGTTGAGGTTTACTCATTTTTTAATATACTTACTTACATACAAGGGATTTTTCTTATATTTTGTAGTAGACATTATCCTCTTCAAACTGTAGAACGGATTTGATGAAATATCTATATCTTTTTTTTTAAATATTTTGCAAATATATAAAAAAATTACAACAATTTTGTTAAATACTTTTCAAACCCATACTAGAGTTTGTAGGCACACATGTGTAGAACAAAATATATAAAAAAAGATAAAAATTATATCACATTCCTGTCATAAGTTATGCTCATCCCCGAATAACGTGTTTTTTTATTAAATCACCCTCACCGCAAGGGGTAGATTTAACAAAAAAGTTTAGTTAAAGTTAATAGTTTTTAGTGTCTAAATAAACTAAAAAAAAAATACTAAAAAATATATTCATTAAAAAAAAATAATAATAATAATTAAAATAAAACTTTACTTAGTTGCACCCCCTTAACCACTCCATGCCACTCACGTCACGTCAGTTTATTGTTTATGTTTTAAAGTTATCTGCTTTTACTGGCTATCCCAACCGGTAGACCAAAAAATCATTACTATCGGTTAGGGGATTTTTAAAAAAACTATTAATTTAAGAAAAATATCTTATCAAGCGAGATTTATTGTCTTTGGTTATTACTTAAGAAGATGTAATTTAAATTCTCTCATGTGATCAAAATTAATTAGTGTGATGGTAGCCGTCTAATAGTTTAAATAAATGATTTATCTGTCATAGTTATTATTTCCGTAGGTTAGAAACGAGATTTACGTTCTGATGCATTGACTTCAAAACTCAATGTTTTTAAATTGATAATTTGAAAGTCGTTTGCTTTCTCCATCACATATGTACAAACACTAATTATACAGCTGGAACAGTACTCGTCGTCAAATTTCAAAATTTTGAGTTATTTCTGTTTTTAGTGTGCAAGTAGTTCTTGACAACTCTTCCTTATTTTCAACCCTAATCTCTTCGCGATTTCGTTAAAAATTTAGACATTCTTTTGAACATCCAATTTGACATGGTTTACAATTTTTAATTCATCACGCTACCCGTTCTTGTAATGAAATCAATGGACTTAAAATGTATTACATATTAAAACATTCTTGATTAAGTGATACTCTATCGGAAATGTGTACAGTTGTTTGGTCTACTGGGCCGGGTTATCAGTAAAAGCCAGTTTATGTAGATTTCTTTATAACATAAATAACAAACTGACGTTAGTAACATTGAAGGGTTGTCAAACCTTGTGTTATTTTGACATGTCTCGTATAGTTATGAATGTTTGATTGTTATCAGTGTATTTGATATATTGATCGAGTCAAAATGGTAAGGTTACATTTTACATAACATTAAAACAGATAATCTTTGGAAAAAGCGATAGACCACCAAATTCATCGATTAACGTTTCAAATTTCAAATTGGTTGTTTAAATAAAACGAAAAATAATTTTATAATCATGAATTCACGTTATTTTATTATTATTTTTTATTAAACTTTATTATTTAAAAATACATTTAACTAATTTAAGTTGTGCGGTATTAAATAGCATGGAATTAAATTATTGCTGACCTTCTCATTTATTGTAACATCGACAATTGGTTAAACAAATACAATTTAATTTGTAATTACCTGAAGCGATTAAAATGAAACTGTTTACAATTTTTTCTGTGCAAATTTCATTAACAGTTTTTACATTTGCGCAATTTATAAAACTCAGGAATATTACAAAGATCAAAATGTGATAGTAGTATTATTAGATAAACCTAAATTTGTCTTTGTATGTATACGTAACCTAAACAGTGTAATTATTACAGAAATGAAAACAAAAACTTTAAATATTAAAAACTGATTGTTATTTGATTATCATAGTTAAAGATATTGTTTGTTTTGACAGGCAATAACCACTCCAAATTTATACGAAGTGTTGTATGTGATAACTATTGTTGAATATACGAGACGATGGATAACAAGAGGTTTTGATTGGTTGTCATAAACATACATCCTTGTATAATGTGACAATTATAACATGCAGGAAAATTATTTCAAGTCAAATATACACCTTAATTTGTTATCATAATTAATTATTACCCAAACAGCATTAATAGAAACCAGATAGAAATTACCATTGCCTCGTATTTCCGTTAATCTATAATCCTATCTAAAGAACAAGAGTTCTTATTTTTGAGGTAATCTGTAACTACACAATCTTCATGAAATCGAAAAGTCTCTCTACTTTTGCATATTCTATAACAAATCAATATTATGCATTTTGGATATGCCTCAAATTATCTACTTCAAAAATAAAATTGAGATCAAGAGTGAAAATTGACTCAATCTCAATAAGTTTTTTTTTTTATTGTGTACAAGTTATTGGAAACCATCACTGCACTTAACCCATTTACATATAAACCAACTCTGATATATATGCGACTAGTGATTCAAAATTACCTATTATATTGTCTTATACCATTAATTTTTTAATGGATAGAAACAAAAAAAATATAATATCACCGAAGAAATTGCCTCTAAAGGTGAATAGTTTGTAACATATTAAAACAAAACTAATATTACAAATGTTAGTAAAACAAAAAATTAAGATTTTCAATGTTAAACAGTTTAAACTTTGCAAAGTTTTGTCACAAATTATCATAAATGATAGAAATAATAATAATATTTTTATAAGCTGTATAAAGCTTACAATAATGTTTTCCTTTTATTTGTACTCGTTTCGAAGTTATTCTTTCAAAAGTGATAAACATAAAAACAGGAATGAACTTAAAATTAGCACAAAACCCTTGTATTTACCAGAAACTCGTAACAACTTAACATCTTTTTTAATATCACACTATTTTCTCTATAGACGTATAATATGTGAGGGAGAAATAAATATTTCTAGTAGAAATTATCGGTTTGTTCAAGTCTCTAATAGATTTTCAATAAATGAATTCAGATACATGTAAGTTTATATAAATATTTATATCTCAGTCATAACCCTTAAGCATTAAATACAGTCAGAAACCTCCGTTGTACATGTAACGATCTACATTTACTTTTATTGCGCTTTTTATCGCCTCAACTTCTTAGACGGGTAAAACTATTAAGACTATTGGTTATCGATTTTTTAAAATAACGTCTAAAGAAATTTGAACTATTATTAAGGCATGTAATTTACTGAAACTGTCCTGACTTTTAGGACTATACTCGCGAATACGAAATGTGCATAGATTCTAGCATCGAACAATATAGATTTAATATAATGAGTAATAAATTATTTTATATTACCTTATAGATCCGTCATGTGACTTTGATTATGTCTTTATTACAAAGACGCGTTTCGGAGACGTATCTCCATCTTCAGTATTTTCACTCCGTAGAGGTCGTTAAAACATTATTATCACAAACACATTGACACTATACACACAATTAAATAAATACACATATACGTTGATTTTAATATATATATATTTTTTTTATACATGCGCACGGTTTCATGGTTCGCGAACTACTGGCATTACGCTGAGGCCAAGGTTATCTGACTATTGGTTGATCATATCAGTTTATATTAGGTAATTCAATACGACATAAATGTTGAGGGGAATTGAATATCATGAAGGAAACAATAGCCGTCAAAACTCTCACTGATTTTGACACATAACGTCCATAACATGCATCCAAATCGTGGTTTTATGAATGGATTGTTGTCATTGATTGAAAATTTAAATGCGTTGTTCCATATGAATATAACACACAAGGTAGTCTCTAAAGCTGAAAAGTTGCACTGGAAATTTTAACTATTAGGCTTTGTTTTTTATTTAGAAAATAAAGTCAGGACATGATTTGTAAAAATAAAAATAAACTTAACCTACCGGTGATCACGTTAATAAGGGTGTGGAAATTCCAAGGATCGCGGCTGGATCTAGACCATTTTTTAAGTAGATTCGAGTTAGATCCCTTTCATTCA
>CAUPSG010000312.1:55000-63668 GCA_963513935.1 Aphrophora alni
ATTTATATAATGTGTTGAGATAGTTAACCTAACCTATAAGTTTCCTACTTTTGCCTATGTTCACCACAGCCTACTTGAATCAGCTGGTACAATTAATGTGTTATATATATTTATATAATGTGTTATATATGTATATAATGTGTTAAGATAGTTAACCTAACCTATAAGTTTCCCACTTTTGCCTATGTTCACCACAGCCTACTTGTAACAGCTGGTACAATAATGTGTTATATATATGTAATGTGTTATATATTTATATAATGTGTTATATAGTTATATAATGTGTTAAGATAGTTAACCTAACCTAAAGTTTCCTACTTTTGCCTATGTTTACCACAAGTGTCCTACTTTTGAACATCCACAGCCAATCAGCTGTTACAATAATGTGTTATATATAATGTGTTATATATTTATATAATGTGTTAAGATAGTTAACCTATTAGAGTTTCCTACTTTTGCCCACCACGGCCTAGGTACATTTAATGTGTATAATGTGTTAAACGTAGTTTCCTCCGTTGTCTACCAGGGTGTAGCACATGTGTTTAAGTATCGTGTTAAAATATTGTTAACCTAGACTTAATTCCTACTTTTGCCTATTAACCTAACCTATAAGTGGCCTACTTTTACCCATCCACAGCCTATCAGCTGTTACAATAATGTGTTATATAATTATATAATGTGTTAAGATAGTTAACCTAAAGTTTCCCACCTTTGCTCATCCACAGCCAATCAGCTGGTCAATTAATGTGTTATATATATATAATGTGTTATATATTTATATAATGTGTTAAGATAGTTAACCTAAAGTGTCCTACTTTTACCCATCCACAGCCAATCAGCTGTTACAATAATGTGTTATATATATATAATGTGTTATATATTTATATAATGTGTTAAGATAGTTAACCTATAAGTGTCCTACTTTTACCCATCCACAGCCTCTAAGCTGTTACAATAATGTGTTATATAATTATATAATGTGTTAAGATAGTTAACCTAACCTATAAGTGTCCTACTTTTACCCATCCACAGCCAATCAGCTGGTACAATTAATGTGTTATATATATATATATATATAATGTGTTATATATTTATATAATGTGTTATATAATGTGTTAAGATAGTTAACCTAACCTATAAGTTTCCTACTTTTACCCATCCACAGCCAATCAGCTGTTACAATAATGTGTTATATATATATAATGTGTTATATATTTATATAATGTGTTAAGATAGTTAACCTAACCTATAAGTGTCCTACTTTTACCCATCCACAGCCAATCAGCTGTTACAATAATGTGTTAAGATAGTTAACCTATAAGTGTCCTACTTTTATCCATCCACAGCCTATCAGCTGTTACAATAATGTGTTATATAATTATATAATGTGTTAAGATAGTTAACCTAACCTATAAGTTTCCTACCTTTGCCTATCCACAGCCAATCAGCTGGTACAATTAATGTGTTATATATATATATATGTGTTATATATTTATATAATGTGTTATATAATGTGTTAAGATAGTTAACCTAACCTATAAGTTTCCTACTTTTACCCATCCACAGCCAATCAGCTGTTACAATAATGTGTTATATATATATATATATATGTTACGATAGTTAACCTAACCTATAAGTGTCCTACTTTTACTCATCCACAGCCAATCAGCTGTTACAATAATGTGTTATACTGTATATATATATATATATATATATATATATATATATATATATATACAATGTGTTATATATTTATATAATGTGTTAAGATAGTTAACCTAACCTATAAGTGTCCTACTTTTACCCATCCACAGCCTATCAGCTGTTACAATAATGTGTTATATAATTATATAATGTGTTAAGATAGTTAACCTAACCTATAAGTTTCCTACTTTTGCCCATCCACAGCCAATCAGCTGGTACAATAAATTATTGTGTTATATATTTTATATAATTTGTTAAGATATAATGTGTTAAGATAGTTAACCTAACCTATAAGTTTCCTACATTTGCCCATCCACAGCCTATCAGCTGGTACAATTAATGTGTTATATATAATGTGTTAAGATATAATGTGTTAAGATAGTTAACCTAACCTATAAGTTTCCTACTTTTGCCCATCCACAGCCAATCAGCTGTTACAATAATGTGTTATATACATATATAATGTGTTATATATTTATATATTGTGTTATATAATGTGTTAAGATAGTTAACCTAACCTATTAGAGTTTCCTACTTTTGCCCACCACGGCCTAGGTACATTTAATGTGTATAATCTGTTAAACGTAGTTTCCTCCGTTGTCTACCAGGGTGTAGCACATGTTTTTATGTATCGTGTTAAAATATTGTTAACCTAGACTTAATTCCTACTTTTGCCTAAACCTATGCTTACCACAGTCCAAACGGGTGTTAGTCCGGCCACTATTTAACCGAACCGAAATTACCAACCGATTTACCAACTGATTTACCAACCAAATCCAACCGATTTACCAACCGAAATATACTTTTACCAACCGATTTACCAACCACAATATACTTTTACCAACCGATTTACCAACCAAAACCAACCGACATTGCAAAGAAATTTAAAAATCCCATTGCAATCCCCTACAAGGTAGAGTTAGCGGATGTTGAGTTGGCTACTCTACAGGAAAAAATGTCCGAAATACTATTGGAGCTGCAAACCCACGACTTCTACCTTATGGATTTGGACATTACACAAGATTTTGTGGGGATCTTTAACAAGCGAGAGATGTGTGAGCATTTACTACGTCATTAAAAATAAATAAATGTTTTAAAATAATATTCTTTGTAATTTGTTACCTCCATTCCGCCAAAACTCTTTTTAGTAGAGAGATAGATATTTGATGTGACCTTGGAATTGTAGCCGAAAACGACACGACCCCCCAACCCCCATTTTTCCTTTTTAAATATATAACGTCGTAACGTTTGTTAGGAACCGATTTACCAAACCGTAGATAAAATTACCAAGATTTGGTTGGTAAATTGGTTGCAAAAAGTATATTTTGGTTGGTAAATCGGTTGGTATTGGTTAGGTTAGGTTAGGTTAGGTCTGGTTAGGATAGGATAGGTTAGGTTAGGTTAGGTTAGGTCTGGTTAGGATAGGTTAGGATAGGTTAGGTTATGTTAGGTTAGGTTAGGATAGGTTAGGTTAGGTTAGGTTAGGATAGGTTAGGTTAGGTTAGGATAGGTTATGTTAGGTGAGGTTAGGTTAGGTTAGGATAGGTTAGGTTAGGTTAGGTTAGGTTTTTAGGAGAATGGTTGTTAGGTTAGGTTAGGATAGGATAGGTTAGGTTAGGTTAGGTTAGGTTAGGATAGGTTATGTTAGATTAGGTTAGGTTAGGATAGGTTAGGTTATGTTAGGTGAGGTTAGGTTAGGTTAGGATAGGTTATGTTAGGTTAGGTTAGGATAGGTTAGGTTAGGTTAGGTTAGGTTAGGATAGGTTATGTTAGGTTAGGTTAGGTTAGGTTAGGATAGGTTAGGTTAGGTTAGGTTAGGTTTTTAGGAGAATGGTTGTTAGGTTAGGTTAGGATAGGATAGGTTAGGTTAGGTTAGGTTAGGTTAGGTTAGGATAGGCTATGTTAGGTTAGGTTAGGTTAGGTTAGTATAGGTTAGGTTAGGTTAGGTTAGGTTAGGTTAGGATAGGTTATGTTAGGTTAGGTTAGGTTAGGTTAGGATAGGTTAGGTTAGGTTAGGTTAGGTTTTTAGGAGATTGGTTGCCACACGCCCGGGAGATGGTAGGGATGGGGTGGAGGTTGGTAGAGTTTTGGCGGAATGGAGGTAACAAATTACAAAGAATATTATTTTAAAACATTTATTTATTTTTAATGACGTAGTAAATGCTCACACATCTCTCGCTTGTTAAAGATCCCCACAAAATCTTGTGTAATGTCCAAATCCATAAGGTAGAAGTCGTGGGTTTGCAGCTCCAATAGTATTTCGGACATTTTTTCCTGTAGAGTAGCCAACTCAACATCCGCTAACTCTACCTTGTAGGGGATTGCAATGGGATTTTTAAATTTCTTTGCAATGTCGGTTGGTTTTGGTTGGTAAATCGGTTGGTAAAAGTATATTGTGGTTGGTAAATCGGTTGGTAAAAGTATATTTCGGTTGGTAAATCGGTTGGATTTGGTTGGTAAATCAGTTGGTAAATCGGTTGGTAATTTCGGTTCGGTTAAATAGTGGCCGGACTAACACCCGTTTGGACTGTGGTAAGCATAGGTTTAGGCAAAAGTAGGAATTAAGTCTAGGTTAACAATATTTTAACACGATACATAAAAACATGTGCTACACCCTGGTAGACAACGGAGGAAACTACGTTTAACAGATTATACACATTAAATGTACCTAGGCCGTGGTGGGCAAAAGTAGGAAACTCTAATAGGTTAGGTTAACTATCTTAACACATTATATAACACAATATATAAATATATAACACATTATATATGTATATAACACATTATTGTAACAGCTGATTGGCTGTGGATGGGCAAAAGTAGGAAACTTATAGGTTAGGTTAACTATCTTAACACATTATATCTTAACACATTATATATAACACATTAATTGTACCAGCTGATAGGCTGTGGATGGGCAAATGTAGGAAACTTATAGGTTAGGTTAACTATCTTAACACATTATATCTTAACAAATTATATAAAATATATAACACAATAATTTATTGTACCAGCTGATTGGCTGTGGATGGGCAAAAGTAGGAAACTTATAGGTTAGGTTAACTATCTTAACACATTATATAATTATATAACACATTATTGTAACAGCTGATAGGCTGTGGATGGGTAAAAGTAGGACACTTATAGGTTAGGTTAACTATCTTAACACATTATATAAATATATAACACATTGTATATATATATATATATATATATATATATATATATATATATATATATATATATATATATACAGTATAACACATTATTGTAACAGCTGATTGGCTGTGGATGAGTAAAAGTAGGACACTTATAGGTTAGGTTAACTATCGTAACATATATATATATATATAACACATTATTGTAACAGTGGATGATATAAATATATAACACATTGTATATATATATATATATATATATATATATATATATATATATATATATATATATATACAGTATAACACATTATTGTAACAGCTGATTGGCTGTGGATGGGTAAAAGTAGGACACTTATAGGTTAGGTTAACTATCTTAACACATTATATAAATATATAACACATTATATATATATATAACACATTATTGTAACAGCTGATTGGCTGTGGATGGGTAAAAGTAGGAAACTTATAGGTTAGGTTAACTATCTTAACACATTATATAACACATTATATAAATATATAACACATATATATATATATAACACATTAATTGTACCAGCTGATTGGCTGTGGATAGGCAAAGGTAGGAAACTTATAGGTTAGGTTAACTATCTTAACACATTATATAATTATATAACACATTATTGTAACAGCTGATAGGCTGTGGATGGATAAAAGTAGGACACTTATAGGTTAACTATCTTAACACATTATTGTAACAGCTGATTGGCTGTGGATGGGTAAAAGTAGGACACTTATAGGTTAGGTTAACTATCTTAACACATTATATAAATATATAACACATTATATATATATAACACATTATTGTAACAGCTGATTGGCTGTGGATGGGTAAAAGTAGGAAACTTATAGGTTAGGTTAACTATCTTAACACATTATATAACACATTATATAAATATATAACACATTATATATATATATATATATAACACATTAATTGTACCAGCTGATTGGCTGTGGATGGGTAAAAGTAGGACACTTATAGGTTAGGTTAACTATCTTAACACATTATATAATTATATAACACATTATTGTAACAGCTTAGAGGCTGTGGATGGGTAAAAGTAGGACACTTATAGGTTAACTATCTTAACACATTATATAAATATATAACACATTATATATATATAACACATTATTGTAACAGCTGATTGGCTGTGGATGGGTAAAAGTAGGACACTTTAGGTTAACTATCTTAACACATTATATAAATATATAACACATTATATATATATAACACATTAATTGACCAGCTGATTGGCTGTGGATGAGCAAAGGTGGGAAACTTTAGGTTAACTATCTTAACACATTATATAATTATATAACACATTATTGTAACAGCTGATAGGCTGTGGATGGGTAAAAGTAGGCCACTTATAGGTTAGGTTAATAGGCAAAAGTAGGAATTAAGTCTAGGTTAACAATATTTTAACACGATACTTAAACACATGTGCTACACCCTGGTAGACAACGGAGGAAACTACGTTTAACACATTATACACATTAAATGTACCTAGGCCGTGGTGGGCAAAAGTAGGAAACTCTAATAGGTTAACTATCTTAACACATTATATAAATATATAACACATTATATATAACACATTATTGTAACAGCTGATTGGCTGTGGATGTTCAAAAGTAGGACACTTGTGGTAAACATAGGCAAAAGTAGGAAACTTTAGGTTAGGTTAACTATCTTAACACATTATATAACTATATAACACATTATATAAATATATAACACATTACATATATATAACACATTATTGTACCAGCTGTTACAAGTAGGCTGTGGTGAACATAGGCAAAAGTGGGAAACTTATAGGTTAGGTTAACTATCTTAACACATTATATACATATATAACACATTATATAAATATATATAACACATTAATTGTACCAGCTGATTCAAGTAGGCTGTGGTGAACATAGGCAAAAGTAGGAAACTTATAGGTTAGGTTAACTATCTCAACACATTATATAAATATATAACACATTATATAAATACACATTAAATTGTACCAACTGTTACAAGTAGGCTGTGGTGAACATAGGTAAAAACTTTTCATACATAGGTTGGATTAACTATCTTAACACATTATATACATATATAACACATTATATAAATATATAACACATTATTGTACCAGCTGTTACAAGTAGGCTGTGGTGAACATAGGCAATAGTAGGAAACTTATAGGTTAGGTTAACTATCTTAACACATTATATACATATATAACACATTATATAAATATATAACACATTAATTGTACCAACTGTTACAAGTAGGCTGTGGTGAACATAGGTAAAAACTTTTCATACATAGGTTAGATTAACTATCTTAACACATTATATACATATATAACACATTATATAAATATATAACACATTACATATATATATAACACATTATTGTACCAGCTGTTACAAGTAGGCTGTGGTGAACATAGGCAAAAGTGGGAAACTTATAGGTTAGGTTAACTATCTTAACACATTATATACATATTTAACACATTATATAAATATATAACACATTAATTGTACCAGCTGATTCAAGTAGGCTGTGATGAACATAGGCAAAAGTAGGAAACTTATAGGTTAGGTTAACTATCTCAACACATTATATAAATATATAACACATTATATAAATACACATTGATTGTACCAACTGTTACAAGTAGGCTGTGGTGAACATAGGTAAAAACTTTTCATACATAGGTTAGATTAACTATCTTAACACATTATATACATATATAACACATTATATAAATATATAACACATTATTGTAACAGCTGATTGGCTGTGGATGGGTAAAAGTAGGAAACTTTAGGTTAACTATCTTAACACATTATATATAACACATTATATATATAACACATTATTGTAACAGCTGATAGGCTGTGGTAGGCAGAAACTTATAGGTTAGGTTAACACAAGCACATTACAATTTGGACACTACTATTTGTTGTCAGAGTAACCTAGAGGTACGACTCAGAACCCATACCGTAAGACGTACGCGAGTTTTTCGCGGTCGCGAAAAACTCGGTAAGTCTTACGGTAAGGGGTTCGTGTCCGAACTTCTACGAAATGTTCTGGCGTTCGGTTACAACATGGCGGCTTATATACTGCGTTAATTATCCGACTTGTAATACTATGGGGTTAGGTTAACTATCTTAACACATTATATAAATATATAACACATTATTGTAACAGCTGATTGGCTGTGGATGGGCAAAAGTGGGAAACTTTAGGTTAACTATCTTAACACATTATATACTTATATAACACATTATTGTAACAGCTGATAGGCTGTGGATGGGCAAAAGTAGGAAACTTATAGGTTAGGTTAACTATCTTAACACATTATATATAACACATTATTGCGGTTACAACATGGCGGCTTATATACCGCGTTAAATATCCGACTTGTAATACTATGCACGATAGCTCAGTCGGTAGCGTGTCCGCCTTCAAATCCTAACTTCACAGGTTCGAATCCCACCGGTATTAAAAAAGTTAAGTGTATGACGTCATGTGTGTATGACGTCATGTGTGTGTGTGTCTCGACAACAATACGTCACTGGTGGGGGGACCAATGGGGGAAGGGAAGGGGCGTAAAGGGGAGGGGCCTACAGGGGAGGGGCAGGGGAGGGGTGGGAGGAGGTGGGGGGACCAATGGGGGAAGGGAAGGGGCCTATAGGGGAGGGGCCTACAGGGGAGGGGCAGGGGGAGGGGTGGGGGGACCAATGGGGGAAGGGAAAGGGCCTAAAGGGGAGGGGCAAAGGGG
>CAUPSG010000313.1:0-61242 GCA_963513935.1 Aphrophora alni
CTTTACTTAAAAACCGCAATAATATTTGCATGGATTTTGAAAACAAAGCCAGAAAAAAACATCTTTAACATTTTGGGAACATTCTATATATGATACTTATTTTTTTGTTCATTCTGTAGATAAAGGGGAGTTGATTTTTACAAAATTCATTTGTTTTATTAACTCTATCTATATTTAAACCTCCGAGATATTATGCTGTTTTGATATTTTTTGTACAGCCCTGTATATATTGACTAATATTGAGGAATATATTCTTTAAGGAATAAAACCGTTATTATTATTATTGTTTAACTTTATTATGTGTCTAGATGACTGATGGACAATGGAAAGATTCTACAGCTGGAGGCTGCCGTAATCATCCTTCTACGTATCCAAACAATCCAAAGTATCAGTTAGTATTAGAGTCTGCTGATAACAATAATCAGTTAGTGATTGATCTGAAGGGACCTAAACAATATCAGATGGGAATAGAAGTTACTATAGTGTCATTAATAAATGAAAATATAACGGCGCCTTTTAAAACAAAGTCATCAGGGCCATACAGGTAAGAGCCTCTGAGGGTCTTATATTTAAGTAGTTAAGCAAATATATAATATGTATATACAGGGTGCTAAAAATAAATTTACATTCCCTTTAAATTTATTATTAATTTAAGATTTCTAATTAAAGTTTGTAGCAAGCTTCTTAGAATTGAGAGGCTGTTCTTCACGAGCCTTCATTTTTCAACTTTGATCTTCAGGGGGTGTGAGGGCAAGGGACTATCAAAAATTTTAAACTGGACATGTAGTCATGTAATACATAATATTAAAGGGTTCAATGAGACAAGCAAAGTGACACAAAGACATCTTTAGATTAAAATGGGACCTATTGACATGATTGTATTAAGATTTCTAAAAAGAAAATTGTATCTCCCCCCCTCACCTTAACATTGTTGAAATCTTATCAGGTAAGAAGGGCTATCTCAAATAAGGCCTCATTTTGAGTTTTTGGTTCTTCAGTAGGTGTGGGTGTCCAAATTTTGAAATAGGATGTATGGTCATGTGATATATCAATATAAACATCTTGTGAAATTCCCTCCATCCAAACCAAAATGACGCCCAATACATGGTTGCGTTAAGATATTAAAAAGTAAAAAAATCATCTCATTTTAAATTTCATGTTTATTTTTATTTTCATACAACTTTTTTGGTAATAACTATTTATAGTTTTGTTAACCCAAACCCAAAATTTAGTCCTATTGAGCTAGACTCTCACCTGAGAAGATATCTGGGGTGATGCAATTTCCTTTTAAGCTCTCTTTTATATAGTAGTCAAACAAATTTGGCTTAAACTGTGTTTGGTTGTTTTGCTATCTTAATTAGGGGTTGCAAGTTTCTTTTCAGTCATCTTGTAAGAAGGGAATGAAGATGTCTGGGACAGGGTCAAGGTTGAATCACTGAAAGAGACAATCAAGAAGAAAAGTTTTTAATGGTTTTGTCATGTGATGAGAATGAAGGAAATCAGAATACTTAACCCTCCAATTGATTATCATACCGCAGCAATACAATGGCTCCCGTCCTGTGCAGCAGTAATTAATTTTTTCAATTCAACATTTTGCCTACTAAAAATTACTTACCATGATAATTTATTTACTGTTGTAAAGGTAATGATCCAATGTGTATTTCATAACACAGCAACATTCGTATCAGTCAAATGTAAAATTACTTAATTCTTTGTCCAATTTACATTTGAAATTAATATTTCTGTTGAACTAATCTACAGAAACAATATTGTATAGAAGATTTCTTCATCTTTCGATTTGTGCTTTCTAAATCACTCCAACTGTTATAGTTTAGGATCTATAAAAATTATACAAAAACAAGAATTCATAAGTTGTTTCACCCTAGTAAAAAAGATCATTTCAGAGTAATTTATATATTATTGTAAAGCACATGTTTCAACCTTCCAAAATCATATAACTGAAATTCTATTAAGCGAAAGCTAAAAATTAAAGAATTCGATGTAGTTGGGGTGTTTTGCTGCTAGGTAGAAGCACTTCACGGTTTATCACAATATAACAAAATATGATATATTGATCATATAGTTTTTGTAAATGGTAATACTTTTCCAAATACCATAATTTGACAATATTTTATTATATTTTCTTCCTCTTTTGAACTACGTATTCCAAATTAATGTTGCTATCATAGTTTTTGAAATATATTACATTCTACAAAGTAGTAATCTCATTTCCTTTTCAGTGCAGTTTGTAATAAATTAAAAAATGTGGTGAAGTTAATTATTTTCTTGTTATTAATTCATTAATTTATTAATTTGCTCGACTAGGGCGCCAGGTATCCTTAGCATACCAATTTAGAAAAAGAAAAAAAAAAATGAATTTAAATATTAAAAAAAAAAAAATCTCTGGGGTCGCAAATTCTTTTATCAGTGTACTTACAGTGGATTTTGGTTTCAAATGAGAACACTTGTAGCTGAAATTTAGCAAAGAACATTTATTAATTATTTAAACAAAACACATTCTACAATTATCATTTTCCAAATAGCCACATTTGTAAATATTACTTATCATTTAGTTTTAATAAACAGAGCTTTAATTTATTTTTCCTTTATTTTATTTCTTTCAAAATGCTTCTATGAACAAATTGTTGCAACAGGAATTTAATTTATAAGATTTTTTAGTAACTTTGTAGCTCTAAAAGAAAAATGAAAAGATTCTATTTTTATTATTTAAAAAATTCATTTTCTATTATCTCTTCTAGTAATAATCTACTAAAATTTTCTTTAAATAGACAAACATTTACAAAAGAATTAATTTAAAACATAATACAGATTATTAATCAAACAGGTTATATAGCGTCTATACCAAAACGCTGATCTAAATAAAAAACATTGTCTGTATCCGAATAGAAGACTGATGTCCTACAAGTTGAAATTTTACAGCTCCTAGTGGATTCTCCATCGTTCAGAAGTGGTTTTCTCAAGTTGTTGAGAATGTTCATAACTCGCGTATAGAAACCATTGTCTTTTACGTTCCCGCGTTATTGTCATTGAAACACGCTCTTTATGGATTTTTAAACACTTTCGATCTCTATTTGAGACAAAAAATCAAATGTACATTGTTCTAACAGAACCTAGAAACTCTTTCTACGACCTTATCTCTCCAGACGCTGGACTTAGACTCTTTTAAAAAAAACACCTCTTGTCACTCCAAACGCTGGACTTCGACTAACTTGTTGCCATGAGGCAAATCTCACTTCCGAAAGCGTTCCTTCCGGTTACATATTCACTGCCATAGTTATTTTATATACATCATCACATAAAATCAAAATTCACATATAAAGAAATTAAACACTCGCAAATATTTGTATTGTACTAATACTAAACATTTTTATTTGTTTTTAGCCTTGAAAATCTATTTTTTCTTTATAAATGAGTTTACTTATTTAAAATTATTATTCGAACTTTCCATCTCTATGGTTTAACCGCGTCTTTTAAATGAGTCAATATTAAGATCTGACTTTTCACACTGTTACAAAAACCCCACAAAGATTTGTATTATAATACAAGTATTGTAACACAAATCTTTCTATATATATAAATTTCAAATCGAGAAAAAAAAATATAATTTTTCAATAGATTTTCAAAACTTTTTATTTCAGAAGCTAAGGACTTCCTGAAATATAAGTACCTCTAGTGTACTTAATTTAAGAAAGATTCTCTTTTTACATGAAAATAAAAATCTATTTACTAAAAATCCTATTTCATTATTTTAACTATTTATCTAGTTATCATAACTCATCAAAACTAAATATAATTCCATTAGCGCTAATCCTTATCTCTATTTATATACAGAAAACCCTACATCCGCTTTATTTTTCAACAGCAGTTGACTGAAACTTTCCCATCAACATTTTTTGTTGACAGGATCCCGTCACTCAAAGCTTATCTCCCAGACATCCGTCTATATACTTTTTCTCGTCTCATCCTCTTTGCCAAGACGACATTTCTACATCCTTTGAAAATCTACCTTTGACTCTAAATATTCATCTGAATAATTCCTTCAACTTAATACAATTAAAATTTAAACCTCTCATTATTATTTAACACCATTACAAAATTATTTACTTATTACTCAAAATTACTTCAATTTACTTTAAAACTTTTCAATTATCATCTTATATTATTATTTATTTTAGTTTAAATCCAATAATTACTTATTCTTTATCAAATTCTTAATTACTCTTTGTCTCGCTGGGATAACATGTTAACTACTGATTTTACAATTACAAAAAACTCTTTTCTTCAACTAAAATTCAAAATATAACATCATTATTATCAGAAAAAATAAACTTACTTACAAAACTCATCTATTTATTTCAAAATTATTTCTTTACATTTGTATCATCCTCAGTACCTTATCTTAGAAATTACTTCCATCGTAAATCTTTCATGTTTCAATAATTAAAGTTGCATTAATCCCCAAACAAAATTCTTCATAAAAAAAAACTCCTTATTATTTACCTATATAGCCCCGTGGGTTACCTATATATTATTTCATAAATAATCTCCTTATTTCAACGTAGCTTCCTTTTAAAATCATTATAATCGCCGTATTTCGTAGAATTCCTTAAATCTCCTCTTGTTTCATTAAAATCGCTGTATTCCTCTTTATATATCATCGCAGTACTCAAAAAACCTCTTAAAAACTAAAAATTAACCATCAATGCAACTTAACTACTCTTTTTATAAAAGCTTCTTAACAGACCAACTTCATATTTCAAATACTATTTTACTCAACAATTCTGTAAAGTCATCATCTTCATATAAAACTCAAAAAATCTCTCATTTAAACTACTTCATATTAAAATCTTCTTAATCATCTATTACTTGTATACAAAAACTTCAAAAATTAATAAAATTTACATTGCTTTCCCAGCTAACACCGTATTTCATCAAAATCTTTAGACACCTTTATCAAATAACTTCTCACAATCATCTATTGTTTTAAATTCAAACATTATTTATTAAAAATCGTTAATTATTTATTTTATTTATAAATTTCATCAAAATCTCTTCATATTATATTATTTATTAATTATATCTCCTTCTTTAAAAAACAAAAACTTTAACATTTTTAACTCCATTATTCATTTTATTACCATTTCATTATTAAAAACAAAAAACTTCAATATTATTATCATCTTAGCAATGCCTCTTGAAAACCACTCAATTCCTTTACAAGTAACCTTTCAAATCTCAAATTATTTAAATCTAACAATATTTTGCATATAATTACTTATTTTATTATTCTTAACTTTTGTAAACAAATATCAAATACTTTTTACATATAAGCCAAGCATTATTACTCTTAATCTATTATATACATTTAAAAATTTACTATCTTTCTTACTAAAGTACTCCAATTCTGACTCGTCCGGTTTTATTTTGTATATACAGATTGATCAGTTCTGTATACACTGCACTTTATCTTTCTTCTATCATCTGTCTAAAGTTTCATTACATGGAAGTTCTATGTAATATTATATCAAATTATTATTGTCTTAACCGTTGTTACAAAATCTCCATCATCTTATCAAAAAAAATTTTCAATTTTACTTAACATTTAAATTTCAAAACTTTTACAAATTTTAACTCATCATTTTCCAAAATTTACTTTTTTATCCAAATTTTAATTATTTAGTAGTCTCTTGTATATTCTCCTATTATCTCCAATATCCGCGACACTTCTTGTCGACTTAATTACACTTTGTATCCTTCTGATTACAACTTTAGACACTTACATTGAAGTCTGCATTATGATCTTCAATTGTGAGAAGGTTGAAATGCAAAATTCCTACTCAGTTCAGAATAAAGCCCCAATCACACCTTTCAACCACAATACACCTTTAATACTGTCTACATGCTTTATTCCTAAGAATAAAACATGTTTTCGACTACCGTTACCCTGCCATCCTCCCATCATGTTCATGTTCTTTCTTAAATGCATTTACGCGAAGAAAATTTAAAATTCATAAAAAATTTCATTCAAATCGCATCATCCGAAGTTGAAATAATGTTTATTTTTACCAATCTTATTACTAGCATCGTCGATTTTCTGTTTATGTAATCCTTTCTAGATGTTGTTATTCAAATTCAAAAAGAAAATTTTATTTTTAAAATTTATTCTAAGTTCTTTACTTAGAAATTTTACATTTAATTCTATAAAAGTTATTCAAGTAATCAACTTTTATTTTTATTTACTTTATTTAAAACCAATTATCCTTTATTTAAGTAATTTTTATTTCAAAACGCAAGTTAATTTAGAATTATAAACCAAAGGTTTTCTATTTTCCAGCACAGTAATTTTGTAACACGCTGTATCTCAGTCTCAGTGCTATACGCAAAGGAATTTTAGGCTTAGTTGTTAGACGTAAACAACTCTCCCCTTCTGTCTACCACTGATAAGAGTCGACTATGAAATCTTTTTTAGCTCCAATACAGTCTGCAGATGAATCTTAACTCTCGTCACTTTGTTGAATATTCAACATTGAATCTACCTACTTAATATTGAATATTATTTCTTCAACACTACACTAAATCTTTGCTTCGAACTAACTATCTTATCTATGTCACGTAACCTCAATATTTATGTTGGAATAAACAACACTCGGTTATTTACTGATATAAACCTTAGCGTCTTTCACTTAGCAAATACCTAAACGTTTTCTAAAACTAAACTCTTAATCTTTTAACTTGGCTTATTATTTTCTAGTACACATATCATTGTTATTTCAAATTATAGACTATACATTATTCAAATTTAAAACTACTTATTAACAGAATCTTAACTACTTTTTATTAATTATTTTTCAAAATCAAGTCCGTGTGTCATTATAAAAATGTCTTTACATTTATATCAGTCGTTCCAAATTTCAATTTATTACAACAATTATGAATTATCTATTTTTTACGATGGTTTCCCGATTGGTGAAAGATTTTAAAGTACATGATTGAATTTTTTAACACACTTTTAATGTTAAATACCTTTTCTAACTTAGAGATGTGTTCTAGGCTAGATCTTACAAATGACCCTTCCTCAACAAAAGATTCCCCTTTGTTATTGTCTGGAAGTATTGACAAAACAACTTTTCCTTTCTCTCTTACGGACATACCTACATCTCTCTTTCTCTCAAACATCTTAGAATCTACTGACCTAATTTCAACATCTGTTAGTTTAGGAATTCTAACCCCACCATTTTTGTATATCATCACAAAGCCTTCCTTTACTATCTCTACATTTTCATTTTCAAAATTATATTTAAAGTTAGATTTTTCACAAAAACTTTTAATTTCTTGTTCTTGGGTTTGAAAGATACTCTTAAATTTTATCATTACATAATTTTTAAACTCTACATTCTTATGACCCACTTGTTTTTTAAAATAAACAGCTGATACCTTTGTTATTAGATTATTTACTTTTACTTTGTTTTTTGAATTACCCATATCCCATTTAACCCCACTAGACATATTAATTTCAACGTTATTTGCTGTTTCTAGATATACCTTGTTACATGTTAGCCTATTATTTATCTTTTTAGCAATTTCTTGAACACAGTCATTCACACAATTGCCCTCTATTATTATCAAATCATTTGACATGTTATTTATTTCATTAAAACTGTTAATTTCTACTTCAGCTACTACTTGATCTAAATTATTATCTATGTTACCAATATCTTCTACCAAAACACCTTCTACACTATTAATCTGTTCAAATTCTACTTTATTATTAGTTTCCATTACATTAATTTCCATTTTAAGATTCTGTTCTAATTTTACATAATTTGGTTTTAATTCAACCCTCATTTCTTCAAATTTTTTACACATTGCTTCTTTTAAATCTAAATTATCTTGTCTTAGCTCTAATTTACTCTGTTTCAGGTCATTATCTATCTTATCTAATTTAGCATTATTCTGTTCAAGTTTAATATTAAAATTCTCTAGTTTTTCATTAATTTCTAGCTTATTCTGATCAAATTTATTACTTATTTCTTTTAATTCTAGATTGTTTTGTTCAAATCTAATATTGAATTCTTGTTTTAAATCTTGTCTTAACTCTAAACTTTCTTGTTTTGTTTCCAATCTAACTTGGTCAAATTTATTATTTAAATCTTGTTTCAAATCTACATTATTTTGTTTTGTTTCTAACCTACTCTGATTAAATTTCTGCTCAAATTTACTCATCAATTGCTCAAACATACTCTCCATTTTCTTATTTTGATCATTATTTTCCCCACTCTTACCTATCCTAACCTGTTCAGTTACCCTAACCTGCTCATCACTTAATTCTTTGTCTAAATTTTCTTCTACAGTTTCTACTCCTAATACTCCTACTATTTTTTCATTCATATCTTCACACCGTCCTTTACTATTTAGAATCCCATCACTGCTATATCCCTTAAAATCCGAACCTGAACCACTACTTTTACTCATACTTGAACGTCTACTATTACTATTACTATTAATTAATTCCTGCGCTAACATATCTTGTGCAAATTGTTCATCAGTTTGTTCTTTACTTTGTGATTCCTTCTGTAAATTATCAAAAATATCCCCCGTAAATTCCATCTGTTCTAAATTGTTTAAAGAATTTTGATTTCCTAACCCTATCTGTTCATTACTATTATTAACATTTACAATTTCTGACTCCATTTTTATCTTATTATATTTAACACAAAAAATTTTAAAAAAGAATCTTTCTTATTATGATAGAGAGAGTCCTTACCTTGATTTTAAGTGTTCGCATTTCATCAAAATCACTGTATTTTTCGACCATAAACGCCCAACAGTTGGTGCGACATTTGTAATAAATTAAAAAATGTGGTGAAGTTAATTATTTTCTTGTTATTAATTCATTAATTTATTAATTTGCTCGACTAGGGCGCCAGGTATCCTTAGCATACCAATTTAGAAAAAGAAAAAAAAATGAATTTAAATATTTAAAAAAAAAAAATCTCTGGGGTCGCAAATTCTTTTATCAGTGTACTTACAGTGGATTTTGGTTTCAAATGAGAACACTTGTAGCTGAAATTTAGCAAAGAACATTTATTAATTATTTAAACAAAACACATTCTACAATTATCATTTTCCAAATAGCCACATTTGTAAATATTACTTATCATTTAGTTTTAATAAACAGAGCTTTAATTTATTTTTCCTTTATTTTATTTCTTTCAAAATGCTTCTATGAACAAATTGTTGCAACAGGAATTTAATTTATAAGATTTTTTAGTAACTTTGTAGCTCTAAAAGAAAAATGAAAAGATTCTATTTTTATTATTTAAAAAATTCATTTTCTATTATCTCTTCTAGTAATAATCTACTAAAATTTTCTTTAAATAGACAAACATTTACAAAAGAATTAATTTAAAACATAATACAGATTATTAATCAAACAGGTTATATAGCGTCTATACCAAAACGCTGATCTAAATAAAAAACATTGTCTGTATCCGAATAGAAGACTGATGTCCTACAAGTTGAAATTTTACAGCTCCTAGTGGATTCTCCATCGTTCAGAAGTGGTTTTCTCAAGTTGTTGAGAATGTTCATAACTCGCGTATAGAAACCATTGTCTTTTACGTTCCCGCGTTATTGTCATTGAAACACGCTCTTTATGGATTTTTAAACACTTTCGATCTCTATTTGAGACAAAAAATCAAATGTACATTGTTCTAACAGAACCTAGAAACTCTTTCTACGACCTTATCTCTCCAGACGCTGGACTTAGACTCTTTTAAAAAAAACACCTCTTGTCACTCCAAACGCTGGACTTCGACTAACTTGTTGCCATGAGGCAAATCTCACTTCCGAAAGCGTTCCTTCCGGTTACATATTCACTGCCATAGTTATTTTATATACATCATCACATAAAATCAAAATTCACATATAAAGAAATTAAACACTCGCAAATATTTGTATTGTACTAATACTAAACATTTTTATTTGTTTTTAGCCTTGAAAATCTATTTTTTCTTTATAAATGAGTTTACTTATTTAAAATTATTATTCGAACTTTCCATCTCTATGGTTTAACCGCGTCTTTTAAATGAGTCAATATTAAGATCTGACTTTTCACACTGTTACAAGTTTAAATGTGAAATATCAATTACTTGTATTGATATTTTGTAACCGTTCTGCATACCATTGGAAACATCAGTTGATACAATCCAATATTTCATAGGCCTAATTTTATATAAGCATTCTGAAGTTGAAATTCCATTTCCATGCCACGTTTTGTGTCTTGTTGTCTATAATCTGTAAGTCTTGTGTGGATGGCTCGATTTATTTCTGCTATTGTGAACTTATTTTGTTATGTAGAGTGATTTATTTATTATAATTTGTTTATACAAGTAATAATTGTTTGATAGTGTTTATTTTTTGAGTGAATTTTAATATTTTCAGTTTATTTGTTACAGGCCTATCCTAAGTTACCTAACCTAACCAAACCTATCGTTCTAGCAATTTCCACTTTTTATGTAAAAATTAATGTTTTCTAATGAAAATTTTGTAAATTAAAAATTTGTTTTAATAAACATTTATTCACAACTATACTACAAAACGTTTGTACATCTTGAAAATATTTGTTATGTGGTATATGTAGGCTTTTTTATGGCATTTTTGCTTCGGTTATTGCACAATGTTTTGATTCCTGACATACTAATTAAACAATTTTTACATCTAAAATTTTTGTCATTATACACATAAATTCTCTGCACCTTTTTGAGAAAAATAATATGTAACAAGTTGTGTTTTTCATAATATTACTGTTTTTTATGAACTTTTTAGCTATTTTTCACATTTTAAGTAAAAATTTATTTTTCCTAATGAAAATTTTAGAAATTGATTTTTATTTTTACCAATATTTATTTACAAAACTTTCATTTTTTTGCACTTTTTTGATTCCTAACTTACTTATTCCAAAACTTTTACATCTAACTTTTTTTTTCATTGCACAGATACATTCTCTGCACCTTTTTAAAAAAAAAAAGAAAAAAGAAAAAAAAAGATATACCAAGTTGTGTTTTGCATAATAATACTATTTTTTATGAATTATTAAAAATGATTTTAAAAAAGGAGCAAAATGTCCGGACTTTATATTAGGCGGGTAGAGAGTTAAAAGAGCACTAGAGGGAATAAAAAAGAGGAAAAGACCTATGGAAAGGCTACAAACAAGATGAAATGTTCTAGTTCAGGAGACCAAGGGATAGACTGGAGACTGGGGGAGGGAATGGGTACAAACTAGATGGAATGTTTTAAGTTCAGGAGGTAGCCAAGAGAATAGACTGGAGATTGGAGGAGAAGGAGCAGGTATGGAGAAATAGTCAGGAATAGAAGAGGTTATAATATGTCAGATGACCTGCCGAGTTGGAAATGCCATAAGATGACAATTTATGCTGATGATATACATTTATTTCGAGTCCTAGCTGGTTTAGTGGTTATAACTCTGGCTTAACGAGTGAAAGGTTCTGCGTTCAATCCCTGTTCAAACTTGACACAGTTGATCCAACTTCATGAGAGAAATTGAGAAACTACAATTAGTAAACTCTGGTTGAGAAAGCTGAATAATGACCACACATTACCTGACTGAAAAGCCGTGTAGTGACCTAGGTTCTTTACGGGTTGTTGTGCCATGGAGTTTAGTTTTTTTAATATATTTATATCATAATTTTTGGTTACGTTGGAGAAAGACTATCTATTACTTTGCGATTCCAAAGAAGAAGAATGTTAAAATTCTAACATTACGTTTCTTTTTTGCAGGTCTGGCTTTGTCATTTTGGACTTGGAAAACTTACCAGCGGGAACATATGAGATTGTACCTTCAACATTTCTTCCCAATCAAGAAGGTCCTTTCTTCCTAACTGTCAAATCATCTTGTCCTTTCAAATTATCAAGATTAAAATAAATATATTATAAAATTATAATTTTAACAATCTGTTATATTTCACTATGCAATTTTTGAACATATTTCTAATCAATGGATTTTGAAATGTTATACAATTTTTTTATATTAAAAAAATCAAATATTTTGAGTATATATAAATTATTTTTACTGTTGAAAGCCAAAATGCGCTTAGCACATATCAAAATATTGTATTATGCAGCTGTATATGTAAATAAATTAATGATTTAAGTTTACATTGTTTTTATATACATTCTAAAATGAAACAACGTGGTTGCAGTTGTTTTGCTGTTATTATTCACAATTGCTTAAATGATTATATTTCTAATAATAAAACGTGTTAACATATGTATGTGTTGATTATAATAATTGGACTTTATTCCTTTCCTGAAAGAGAATTTGTAGGTATTGCAATCTATTTCAAGGAAAAACCACAATTTCCGTATAGTTACCTAAACAAATTGTAATAATTAAAAAATTTATGTAGAGAAATATTATTACATATATTTAAAAAAAAAATAATTTTATTACTTGTTGAGCACATTTTGTGATAAAGCACGAACATTTTTTTAATTTACTCTTTATACCTTAGGTTGTGAATTACGGGAAAATATACTTTATACGGAAAATGATCATGAAAACCTCTGAAATAAAACATACATTTATTAAACAGTTCTAATTATATATAAAACATACATCTAGCCAAGCCCTATTTCTTAGCTTTCTATAAAATACGTACTGTAAATAGTACTAATTATTGGACATTAGATTAATAAAAATTAAATATTAGTCCTTGTTACAAGTATTCAAAATATTAAATTCAAAATTAAATGTTCAAATAGTTCATGTTACAAAAAGTCGTTACGATGAAATTCAAATTAAAAACTCAAACAATTCAGATAGCTATCTTTAACCAATGTCTTTCATTACATTATGACACCATAGTTTAGACTGGTTGTCTCTACTTTTTATAAGAGATTAATTTTACCAATTATAATATACTATTTACGCTATACCAAGGTGTAACTTTGCACTGAATTTAGTTTTAGACACAACTTAAATAAAAATAATGTACCGTATTTGCCCCTAACCACAATCACTAGAAACTTTAAAATAAAACACAATTATCTGATTAATTGTTCTTTATTTATTATTTCCCCTAAATGCCCTGATGTACATTTCGATAACATGGTTATCATCATCGGAGGGTCTTGTTTATAAACTAAATCTAACTTACATATCTACTAAATTTATAGTTTGATTATTAATTGTAGTTCATTCATCACTGGGTCTCTGTCACTGGGTGTTGGACTGTATGTTGTGAATTGCTTTATAACTGAAATAGAGGCATTACTTGGAATCATACTAAATGGCATGAAGAGCTTGATTTTGCTGATGACATATTGTCTTATTACGGAAAAATTTAAGAATAAGGGGATGAAACTGAGGGACCTAAAAGTGAATATATAAGATTAAAAATAAATATTAAAAAGATTAAATGAAATATGAATCGATAATCGCAACAAATTTTAGATTGATAATGGATGGCACTGACATAGTCAAACGGTTTAGCTATTTGGGAAACATTGTCAACCAGGATGGAGGGGATGATGCAGAGGTGGAGAGCCAGATAAAGTGAAATGTGCTTCCATACAGTTAAGATCAATTTGGAGATCCACCCAAATTCACTGAAAAACCAAGCTTAGTTTCACTTTAATACCAACTTGCAGTTAGTCTTACTATATGAATGTGAAACAGAAAGTTAACAAAAAACTATTTATAGGCTACAGGTATTCGTTAATCACTGTCTAAGATGCTTCCTTAAAATTTTATTTGCTAGCCAAAAGTTATTTCAAATAAAGATCTTTGGGAGATCACAAACTAATGTTCACCTAAGGTGCAGATACTGCAAAGGAAATGCAGATGGATAGGTTACATTGTGCTGAAGACGGAAGAAGATATTGCCAGGCAGGCTCTTGATTAGAATCGGCAAGGAAACTGAAAGAGAGGCAGACCGAGAATTACCTAGAGGCGGAGTGTCGAAAAGAAAATGTCAGCTGTAAATACAACATGGAGACTGACAAGGTCATGCAACAGGACAGAAGATGCTGATGTGATTTCGTTCTGGTCTCTATTCCATACTAAAGGAATTAAGTCATCAACTGTAGATGGTGACATTGTTGTAAAAACACATTTGAGTTAATAAATATTTTATTTGTGAAAACTTGTGTTCTAATTTTATAACAAAGTGAAGTTTAAAATAGATTTTTTTAATTAGAAAAAACTTGTAATATTTGAAATGCTTTGGTTAGGTTTTAATTCATATTTCATTGTTCTTCTATGGCTTAATTTAATTTATAACTTCTGAACATGTTGTGCCTCGAAGCAATTGACTCTTGAGTTTGAGGAAGCAGTTTTAGATTAGCTTAAGGCTTGTTATTGTATTCTAATGGCTGAAATCTGGTCCCTTTCATTCATCCTGTCGTTCCAGTAGAGCCTTGGTAAGATTTTCGACTTGTGGTGAATATGGTCTAATCCCTCGCAGACAAGGAGGTGATCTTTGGTCATTATTGTGTCTAGTTGTTCAGATAGTGTAGTAGTGAGTACAGTACCCTCAGACTAGGAGTCTGTCTGGTGTAATGGGCGTGTCCTCCCTTCTACTTGCTTCCTTAGCCGGACTTGTCGGTACAACCCATTCCAAGAAAACTAGATACACAAATTATTGCTAGCTACATTTAATTCTTTAAAGTTTATGTACAAGTTAATTCTTAAAAGTTTAATTTTGTAAACGTTTTATTCTTATTTACTCCGATAAAAGAAACGAAAGTAGGGAAGACGTTTCACAGAAGCATTTGAGGTCTATATTTTTTTTATTGGGGCGGTATCTACACTTTTTTTTTTGTTTAGTCTTGGATTAGATCGTGGTATTACATCTTTCTTTCAGCTCCCTCTTGACTAACTCTTATTCTTTTCTAAATTTGACACTACTATATTCTTGGGCTGGGGGGGGGGTCTTTATTTTATGCTCTTTTCTTCCTTTTTTGTATAAGGCGATGATGACCGAAAGGTGTTTTAGCTTTAAATAATAAGGAAAAAAAGAAGAAGATAAATGTTGTTAATATTTAGTGTCTTGTGTTTGAAAGTGTAGCTTGATAATGCCGTCTGTGTAACGGCGAAACATATCACACAAAAAATAAGGATTGTTTGACAAACAAGGTATTTATAACCATTCATATAATATACTATACTTTATATTAGAAAGAAGCACTATTTTATTATTATAAGAGGGGCTTTTATATTGTTTACACTGATGACCGACGGTACTTGATAAAATTCCATTTTAACAAATAAAACATTTTTCTTGTAAGAAAAAATGTCAGTCTTGTAAGAGCCTCGTCAATGCTGTAACTGGCGAAACTATGGTCGGCTAGACCAAATAAATTGTAGAATTTTACAAAAGAAAAATTGTGTTTTATTTGTTAGAGGGGCTTCTCTTAAAAAAACAACTGCTGATGTTTAGTTTATTGCTTTAATACAATATACAATGCAGCTATTTAGGGGGAGAAACATGAACCAATCACTCCTATTTTTGGCCACCACACAATGACACCATACACCATAGTGGGTCGTAATCCCTGTGTTGGAATATTCATCGTACTCACCTGATTTATCCCCTATGAGACTTTTTTGTTTCCCAACATCAAGTCTTTATTAGAAATACCCGTTTTGTATCTGTAGATACTATACCTACTAGCATAACAACCCTAAGTGGGTCTTGACCTCCTTTAGGACTTGCCTACACTCAAGTCTGTCACTAGCAAGCATCATTCACCTTCTCACACCGACAGCCCTCAAATCCTTTTTCACGTTCTGCAACTATTTCTTCAGAAGTCTCCCAGCTCTTTTTCGTTCTCTCGGCTTGTCTCAGTAAACCATCTTCATTGTCCATCCTACGTCCTGTCACCTCCACCCTTTCCATTAGTCACAACCACCTCAAATTCATCACCTTTATCTAAAGCACTATATTGAGTTCTTTATACATATTTACCAGTTCTAAGTGGGTCCTGATTCTGGACACACCATTCTCACACACAGGTACAAAGAGTTTTCACTCCTAAATACATACTTTCATCTCACTTCCTTTGGTCAAAGTCCAAGTTTCTGAATCGTAGGTAAAGCTAGGTCTTGATATTGATTTATAAATCTTTATTTTTGTGAGCCTTGATATTATGTTAGATCATAGTAACTTTAAGAAAATAAAGTATGTAGCATCTATTACATGTTGTTAGTCTTGCAATTATTTTGTCTTTGCTAATATTTCTATCAGCACAGCTCCTAAATTCTTGTACTCTGATACTTTAACAAAACGTTGGCTATCCAAATGTAATTCTAAGACATTTCAAAACCTTTGCTTATCCCCAGTGGTGATCATGTATTTGGTCTTTCACTTACTGAGAGCTCAACTTCTGCCGATTTATCTTTCAACGGTTTAAATGCCTCCTTTTAGTCTATCTGCTGATCTGGCTGTCAGACATCATCACTATATGCGAAGTATTGTAGAGTGCAGTTTTGAAATGTTATCATTTCCATTAACTTCAATAGGACAAATAACCTTTTCCAACACTATATTAAATAATTTTGTCGAGAGAACTTAACTCAAGCCTTGACTGATTTCAAAAATCATCTGTTAATATTATATCTGATGATATAGTAAAGGCAAAAATGAAGGCGCTTTTGAAGAAACTATTAGAATACACTTGTTGAATTGGTCTCAACAGTGGAAGATCATATGCAGTAGGGTGAGTAATGAAGGGGATAGGGGATAACATTCCCATTCCGGAATTGGTAGAATAAAATTTTTTTAAATGTAAGACCAATTATTCTAAAGGCACATTTCATACAGAACTGTAGAACCAGATAGTGATAGAATTGTTTCAACTCTTGCGATGAATATATAGGACTCCTCAGTATTGAAAGAAACTATTTTAATATGGTTCAAACATTAGCAAGAGTTGATGGTATGAATTTTTGTAGAACACAGAATGAGTTTTTGGATTTTCAGGGGCTCAATTATAGTGAATATGCATGTGGTAGGTCTGAGGGTGGTTATACACCTTTCTTCATATAGTTTTGGGTTAGATCCCTTTCTTTCCTATTAAGTCTCTCTCGACCAACTATTGTTCTTTTCGAATCCTGATGCTATTAGAGTATTCAAGGGCTAAGAATCTCTATTTTATGCTCTTTTCTTCTTTTTTAAAGACAATAATGACCGAGAAGTTTTTTTCATTTTAACAGTTGATTTCTGAAAGGTTAACAGATGGAGGAAAACAAAATGGTAAAAGAATTCTTATAATTTTAAATTTTTTTAGTACATTTTATTGGTTTAATACATATAAATTTAAACAACTCAAATCATAAAGTACAGAAACTACTCAATAACCTAACACTGTTAGAGGTAGTTAGTTCAGTGGTACCGTATTGAAAATAATCATCTTGTGTAACAAATTAATGTCTTTTAATATTATGAAAATAAATTAATTACTTAATTATATACAGTACATAAAACTATATCATCAAATGTGCATAACTAGCAAAAATACAGCTCTAATGAAATGGACATGGTGCTTCTTAATGCATGGTCACAATTAAAGCCAACATGCCAAAATTTGAATTAAATTTACCTAGAATTACAATTTCTAGAACATTTAGTACTTATTTTTAATTAATTTAAAGTTTATGAATTTTGTTTTTTAGCAATAACATTTATATTTATTGTTGTAGTGGTATTATTAGTTGAATGTCAAAATCGAAGGGGCTCATTATAGTCCCTTGGCAATCCCAAAGGATCCTAGCTGCTTCTTTATCTTTTATATAGTCTTGGGGTTGTTTCCTCTCTTTCATCTTTCCTATTAGGCCCCTCTTGACCTGATGCTGTTAGAATAGTCAAGGTCTAGTAGTCGTATTTTATATTATATTTTTATTAGGTGATGATGACTTAGAGATTTTTCATTTTTAAACAACAAGAAAAAGAAAGTTAAATGTCAAAGTGAATTAAACTGGCCATTGCAAGATCTACAGATAAAATTTTTTAAACAAAAAAATTTAATAGTGATATATCTTAATATATATATATATATATATATATAAAGTTTTTAAAATGTATAAACTTATTTGTGTTTGGGTATAATAATAACTCCGATAATTTGTTTTCACAAAAACAAAGTTGTCATTTTTTATCTAAAAAAATATAAACTGATTTCAATCTTCATGAAATTCCAAGGATGTTATTTGTTTTGATTTTTTTTTTCAGTTTTAATAAATGTTTTATTACTTTCTAATTCTTGTAATAAGAAAAAGAAAGTTGGCAAGACCGATTTTGAAAATAAATTTTGTTTCTGAGTAATACATTTGTTGAGTGTGGTATATTTATTTATTTTTTGAAAACTATTGAAACAATTTTAATGAAACCCTGTACTAATATTGATATGGTTAATGTCACAAATGAATTCTAAATTTATAAAATGTAACCTGCTTCAAAACTATTGTTGTTTATGAAATTGTTTCAACAAATACAGTAATGTTTTACTTGAGGCCTTACCCAAACATTTTGCAATAATAATTATCCAAAGACACCAATAATAACATTAAATGTGGTGTATCATCAAAAACATCACTAAGATTAAAAAAAATTATAAAGTAAAATTTCATAAAAATAAATTGTAAACATTGTAGTACTAAAGAGTGATTTAATTCAAATTTGTCATATAGGCTTCATAATATGAATGAGAAAGCATTACATCAATTTCTTTAGCAGCTATATTTGACATATTATAATAATGTTACAAACATAATGATTATACAAAAATAAATAATGGTGTCATTCTTATTTCCTAAAATGTTCTAACACAAAATTTGTCCTTTACATATTCTTCTGTACCTGATATCACATAACTATTTTTGTTGCTTAACATCCTATGTTATGCTAGCTAGGCTAATTTGAACAGAAAACTGTTATTACACATAGAAAGTTACAAAGTAATTTTGAAATTTTATCCCACAATGAGTGGAATCTTTCTGAGGCTTAGCTATCTTTGCTATGAAATTACTTTGATTAAAACAAAAATGTAGAGACATAACAATTAGGTTAATCAATAAAAAGACAGGCTGGAACGGAGTAAGTTTCTTAGTAAAGAAATGATTCCAAATGAACAATTGTAAACGGAATAAAACAAAAACTTACAAACTACAATTTTTATTTACAGAATTATAACATTTAGACATTCTATTGAATTCTGTGACATAACAGAAATAATACATGTTATGATGATAATATCCTGTGGATCTGGTTAGTTACTTCAAATTGATTTAATGGTTATTTTAATGAAACAGATGTTATTAAATTTATATGGTCCTTACGGTAACAAATGTTAAATTGTTCAAATTTTCAAGAAACGGACAGCTGATTTGTAAGTTCCTATTAAAAATTTTGTTTTATCCAAATTTTAAAACTGTCTTCACCATGACCAACATTGTTGAATTCTAATTGCGTGAAAAGAATATGATGATCAGTTAAATAGTTTTTGAGATACCCTCTGGGCTTCACACATAGTGAATATGGGTGTGCAGATCCGAGAAACCCTATCTTTTTTCATGTGGTCTTTGATTAGATCCCTCTCTTTTATCTTTCCTATCAGGTCTCTTTTGATCAACTCTTGTTTTCTTCTGGCCCTGATGCTATTAGAGTATTCGAAGGCAAGAGGTAATTATTTTATACTTTTTTCTTCTTTTTTTCACAAGGTGGTGATCATGAGAAGTCTTTTATCTTTAAGAACAAGGAAAATAAATTTTTGATATACAGCATTTGTTTCATTTTTATTTTAACACTTTACCAAGAAAAATAATTCATGGTTTCAAATAATTAAATCATGGTTTATATTAGAGTAACAAATGGAATGTTTTGACGAAGTAAACAGTTTTATAATGCTTTGTTTTAAAATATAAAGTATATGGTATGACATAACCAGGCCACAAACTTGGTTCTGAGGTTGTAGCATTTAAATTCAAAAAAAACACTTCCGCAATATAACTTCATTAACTCTTCCACATCCAATTTCCGTCCCTTGACAGATGCTGGCACCTGGCGGCCCGCTCCAAAACCAAGCATCGCCTGATACCGAACACAAAGTCCATTCGCCGGTCAAGCTAGCTTCTCTAATACCCGGTCCACAGTCTAGATGTGATAACAACATGGTCTACATTCTGCATCACTCATCTAACAAAAGTTTTTTTTCTCTCTAACCTTACAAGTCTCATACAACATCATGTTAATTTACAGTTCGTGCGTTTTAGTTTAAATAACCTAGTTCAAAATGTTAAAATAACCATCATTTTCTCGGTACATGCTCACGTGAACTGCGACAGGATTAACCAGGTACTTCAACCTTACAGATTTTGTCATATTATATATTTTGTTAATTTTTAAAATAATTTGTTAATTATCATGTATTCTTTAAAATATGTATTTCATGTTTTATTTAATATTCTATTTTCTTTTGAAACTAAATGATTATAAAAATTTTCTTTTCTTAAAACATCATTTACAAAACCTTGTAAAGGCACATTTTAAGTTTTGAACAATTTTGTGAAATAAGTGCAGACTAATGTTGAACATTAAATGATCAGAATATCCTATTGAACATGTCAAATATAAAACAATTAGAGAAATTTCTTCTAAATCAGAAAATTTCGTTTTATAGACTTTTGAAGAATCTTACAAGTCTTATACAAGCTTTCTTTTAAAACAAAACTATATATATAAATAAATTTATAATCATCTAAGAAGCTTTTAATTACTATCTTAACGAATTTCTGTGATGCAATTAATTTACTTTAATTTTGACAAATAACCAGATATTTTCTTCTATAAAGAACATTAATGCTACAACATGTCTGATCTTGCACAGACGCTAAAAGAAACGTGTTTTTTGTTTGCCACAGCCAATATGCTGGTAGGAGAAATAGAGAAATTCTTGTCTCATATTGCGCAAACCAGCGAATCATCCTAGCAAGTTTCGTCCTGTTGGCAAAACACGTTTTTGCATCACATAACTTCAGATTTTCAAGTGCATAAAAGTGATGTCCTTTTTTTACAGCTGACTTTACTGAACTTTAACTAACTCATATGATTTATGTGCCTAAATTTACTTCCGCAAATATGTGTTCCTTCAAACTATTTTCTAGATGTAGACTTTTGTAATTATTTATAAATTATATAACAATTTATTGGGTGGAGCCTGCATGCAATTTTCGGTCCTAACAACCTCCAAGAGGTTAGTTTCTAAATTAAAATAATTGACGTCAATTAACAAAATTTCAAAATTCTAAATTATTTTTCCTTTTTTTTTTATTTAAATATAAATTTATTGGCCAATACAGTTTCTTTTTTTTTTTTTTTTTTTTAAGAAATTTTCAAACCAATTATATTATGTTACTTTAGTTTAGTGATAAACATGTTAACTATAGATATGATCTTTCTTGAACTTAAAATATCAAGCTCTTTTATATTTTGTTAATTTCTGTTACTGTTTAAAAGGAAACTATCATCTTATAAACTAAACTAAAAAAAGGGGGGGATAAGTTTTTTTTTTGAAAATCTTGATTAATTTTTTTTTTTTTTAAAATTATTATACTTTTACTTTAAGGGCGTATAATCTTTTTTTTTGATTAATTATAATTCTGTGAATTATTAAGCTGTGCTCATTGTCTTTTTTTTTATTGTTAAATTTTTGTAACTATAAACATATATATATATACTAAAAGGGGGGGATAAATGTTTAGAATCTGTTGATTAATTTTTTTTTTATCTAAATTATTATATGTTACAATTAAGGGCTTATAACTTTTACAATTTATGATCTTGTTAATCATAAGTTTTTTTTTTTACTGATGATTTGTGTCAGGATGTCTTTTGTTGTAAATGACAAAGTCTGAACCGTCGAAATTTCTTTCTGTTTTCAATAAACTTGAGCCTTGTTAATTATTAAACTTGTCTTTGTATTTTTTTTTTATTTTTCTTTTCAAACATCGTTACCATTTTAGTTCCGCCTTTATTAAATTTAAGTCCCCTGGTAACATGTTTTTGGTAGCAGAGCGTGGTTTATTTTAAATTCTGGAACCGTAGTTAATTTTCAAAATTTCGCATTGGAACTATCTAAATTTAAATTCAAAATTATTTTGTTAAACAAGGCTCATTTTTATGTTTTGCAGCTTTTCAAATACTGTACAACTGTTGCTGATGAAATTTTTTTTATTTAGTTTAAATATTTAAAGCTCTATAAATCTATAGTCTCTTTTTTTTATTATTTATTTATTTTTATAAACACTTACACAAAAACTTCTAAACCAATTTCGATAAATTTTTTTTTTTTTATTATTATTTTGTCTGCTTAAATTTTTTTTTTTTTTATATATATATATATATATATATATATTTACATACACTGCACACGACTCATTCACTGAATTTGATCCAGACAGCGGGGTCATTCGGGAATCCAAAAAAAATTTTAAATAAATAATAAAATCCAAAAAATAGTTAAAAAACAAAAAAAAAAAACAAAAAAAAATTTCAAAAACCCCTTCAAAAATTTTCTCGAGTTTTCTTTCGTTGTCTGTATTGATTCATACTTACACACACACATATACACAACATCTACACTACATATAATACTTGAGTCTTTCTCTGGCTCTTTAATTTTTTTTTTTTTTTTTTTTTTTTTGGGCATCTTCTTAAAAGAAATTTTTTTTAAATTACTTGGTTTATTTTTTTTTTATCTATTATTATCAGCAACAGTTAAGATGGCAGTGGATTTGCTGCGATTAGTGGACACGTTAAAGAATACCGAGCTTGCTTTTGAGGTAGTAGCTAGAGGTGGTGAAAAAGACATTGTAACTAAAATGCGAACCTCTCTTAGGTCCCTTCTGCAGAACAGCGTCGAGCCCGAAATGGGAAACTTCACCGAAGACATCCTCTTGCAACAAATAGCGTTAGCCCGGAACTCCTTGTTTGTCTTGCAAGACGACCTGGAGAACCTCGATTCCGAAAGAGGAATCAAAATGATTCGTGTTCGTGCGCGCATAAACGTTTTCGGAAGACGGCTAGAGTTCCTAAATCGGGTGCATACTGAACAACTAAAAGTAGCAGACAACAATGTGCCACGGGATCTGGCCGAGCTACATAACAATTTCGCTACGCTCAAAGAAAAATTTAAAGCCTTTGAGCAAACCGTTGCTCCTCTAAAACTAAACGTAAGCATCCCGCTAACGCCCTCTGGGGGAACCACTAAAGCCAGCTCTGCAGAGCCATCTCGGTCTAATGGGCCAAATCTCCTTGCGGACACGCCGCAGGCTGAGGCTCAGCAAACCACACCTAGCAGTTCGAAAGGCTGTCAATACATTTCCTTATACGGAAAATTAAGTCATCCTGCCGAACAAATAATTAAGACAATTCCTCAGACAGATGGTTTCGACCTTGACAAATTATTGAATTTTTTTAAAATTTCTCTAAAAATAGTCAAAACTTACCCGGACGTAGCTTTAAACATTAATAATGTTCTGATGCCCTATGCTCAGGGCCCTTTAAATTCATGTCTGATTAGACATCAGACATTTAAGACTTTTCACAAAGAGGCCTTAAGTCTCTTCATACCTTCGAAAAGGTTGGCTTCTCTAGTGCAGGAGTTATTTTATAGGCCCCAGAAGACTAACGAGGCGGTGCACATTTTTGTTAATCAAATTAAAGAGGCTGCAGAAACTTTAAATTTAGATAAGTCCGAATTGGAGGTCACGGACGTCATTCTGGAGGGACTGTCTCCGGAAGTCCGCAACTGCCTAGTTTTTGTTACCAAACCAAAAAACTTTGCAGACTTAGATCGGCTCTGCGCACATGTCAATAACGTCATGTATACTGACAAGCAAAGGGCTCCATTAGTGAGACCCGAAGGTAGAAGTACTGATTTTAGACCTACAAGACCAGTGGTCTGTTACAGTTGCGGACAGCCGGGACATAGAAGCCCAGAGTGTCGGAACCGGCCTCCAACAAGGCAATATCCTCCAAAAAACGGAGGCAGGTTTGGAGTCTAGTTGGTAGCTCCAGGCCAGCCTCCCGTTCAAAAACCAACCACATCGGATGTAAACATAACACGAAACCACATTTCTTTAATAAACCATCTTTTCAAAATTTAAACTCAATTTCCTATTTAAGAACAAACAATTTCGGCAATAAAATTCAAAATTACGTTACTCCCATCTGTTATCATTGTGGCATACCCGGTCACTATATCTGGGGTTGTAAATTCTTCTCTCTACGGAATAGGTCTAGGCAAACCTATTCCAGCTCTAAGCTTTCCAACTACAAACTTCAAAAAAAAAATAACATTTCTCTTAAATCTAGGGGTCTGAACGATCAGTTTTTGCCTTTGGTGGAAGTAGCTTTTGGGCAAATTAAAGTTAAGGCTCTGCTGGACTCCGGTTCAGTAAGATGCGTCATTTCTAAAGCCCTTTTTAAAAAATTAAAGAACACCAAGGCTTTTAAATCCATAACCAGGGTGAAGGCTGATTGTGTCACGGCTTCTGGAAAAAGGTTGCCCATTTCCTACTCTTGTCGTCTTCATCTTAAAATGGAACATTGTAGTTGGAATGTGGATTTTCTGGTGGCGCATAAGTTGTCGTGTCCTCTGATCCTCGGATCAGATTTCATATCTAAAACGGGACTGGTACTTGATCTTTCAGCAAAAAACTTCTATTTCAAATTTTCAAGGTCTATTGTTTTTCCTCTATGTAATTTTAGTAATTCTGCGTATAAACCTATAGTGTCCACAACATCTGAATCTACTGCTCCTGATCCTTTAGGTCATCTTCAAAAGAACGATAAAAACACCATTCAAAAAATAATTAATGATTTTCCTCAGGTACTCACAAAAAGGTTAGGTCTAACACATCTAGTTGAATACGATATTCAACTGAAGGACAACACTCCGGTCAAGTGTTCTCCATACCAATTGGCACCTCCCAAAATGGAATACCTCCGCGAACACATCAACGAATTGTTAGATTCAGGAGTAGTAGAACCCAGCCGGTCGGCATATGCATCCCCTGTTTTTCTGGTTCAACATCCCGAAAAGAAAACAAGGATGGTGATTGATTATCGGAGGCTCAATCAAAACATCGTCGTCGAAGCGGTGCCGCTACCTAACTTACATCAAAGTTTTAACTGGTTTGTCGGTGCCAAATATTTCACAGTATTCGATCTAAATTCAGCTTATCATCAAATCCCTTTGTCTCAAAAGTCCAAACAAATTACCAGCTTTTGTACTCCTTGGATGCTTTATCAGTTTACTCGAGTCCCTTTTGGACTCTGTACTGGTGCCCAAGTGCTTACCAGACTCTTGGATCAGGTCTTCCATGACATCAAATTTAAATTCATTTTTAATTATCTGGATGACCTAGTCATCTACTCCAAAACTTGGGAAGAGCATCAAAAACATCTTCGCGAAGTCCTTACTCGTTTGCGGCGGGCTAGCTTGACTGTTAACCCAGATAAGGTCCGTTTCGCTGTGAATGAGATAAGCTTTTTAGGACACCTAGTTTCTTCTCGTGGCGTGCAAATTGACCCATCTAGAACAAAGGCAATTAGAAATTTTCCGCAACCCAAGAACCCTAAGGCCGTTTCCAGATTCATTGGAATGGTCAATTTCTTTGCTAAATTCATTCCAAATTTCGCGGAGCACGCTGCGCCTCTAAATCTGCTTCGGAGGAAGGGCCAAAAATTCTCTTGGCAAGCTGAACAAGAGAAAGCTTTCAAACATCTTCGAGAGGCAATAACACAGCCTCCGGTTCTCCGGATGGCCGATTTCGCCAAACCATTCATCCTGCAAACGGATGCGAGCTCAGTGGCCCTTGGAGCAGTTCTACTCCAAGAAATTGACGGCTCACGACAGCCCATAGCGTACGCTTCACGTACTTTAACACCTGCAGAAAGAAAAGCCTCATCTGCATATGAAGCCGAATGCCTAGCAGTAGTTTTTGGAGTGGAGAAATTTAGGCAATATCTAGAACATCGGGAATTCCTATTAGAAACCGACAACCAAGCCCTTTCTTGGCTTTTAGCACGTCCTCGTCAACTTGGTAAATTAGGCCGGTGGATTGCCAAGCTGACTTCATTGAAATTTAAGGTAGCGCACATAAGAGGAACTCAGAACATCATAGCAGACTCCCTCTCGCGCATGTTTGAACCGGAAAATTTCAACGAAGAAAATGTCACCTTTTCGTGTACCAGTCTCCTCACAAATTTTCCTCTAGCTTTTCATGACATCCAGACTCATCAAAAGGCCGATCCTATTTTGAAAAATATCATTGCCGACCTCGAACAGAACATCTCTTCGGAGAAGTACTGTTTAAGTAAAGGTGTACTTTGCCTGAAAAATCATCTGGAAAAGCCCACCAGAATTTATTTACCTCAGTCCTTAGTCGACCTGGTGATTAATTACCATCACGACTCCGTTGTGGGTGGTCATCTTGGAATACTTAAAACTTTGTTTAAGGTAAAGGAGAATTTTTATTGGCCAACTTTAAAACAGGATGTCACGTCTAAAGTGCGAGCTTGTTCGGTGTGCGCTGTAAGCAAACCCGCTCACAACTCCAAATTAGGATACCTTGCCTCAACGGTTCCCAATCGTCCCATGGAAAAATTACATATCGACTACGTCGGACAGCTTCCTAGGACAAAACAGGGCTACAACATGATACTGGTCGCAGTTGACCAGTTCTCAAAATTCACCTGGCTCATGCCTGTCAGAGATGCAACTTCCCACAGTACAATTAAGGCCTTAAGCCAAAACATTTTTCAAAATTTCGGTTTTCCAAAGATAATAATCTCTGACAATGCACAATGTTTTGTATCACATGTCTTCCGCAACTTTTGTTTTTCTCGCGGTATTAAGCATGCAACTTTATCTCCTTATCACCCCCAACCTAATAATGCGGAAAGACTTAACCGAAACCTTAAGGCAGCCCTTATCGCCTATCACTCCAAAAATCAATCCTCTTGGGACGACTCCCTTTGCTGGCTTCAGCTGGCTTTCAATTTCGCACATCATGAGACTCTTAAAGCAACACCTTTTAGCATTCTTTTTAATTTTCTCCCCAATACACCACTGAGTCTCAGCTGGAACATACACGATCTCCTTCCAAAACCTAATACTAATCCATCACAAGTTTGGCGCCAGGCCAAAGACAATATAATGAAAGCGCACCAAAAGGCCGAAAAGACCTATAACAAATTCAGGAAGCCTCATCTGTATAAAATCAACGATCTTGTCTGGTGTAAAACACACCCTCTGAGCTCCGCCATAGACAAGCGAGCTGCTAAATTGATGCCACGATGGTCCGGTCCCTTCCGGATCATTGATTTTCTTACTCCCGTTACCGTTGCGCTTTCTTTCGCCAATTCACCTCGTTTTATTAAAAAAGCACACGTCGAGCAACTCAAACCTCATCATATAAATTAAATATTAACAAATTTCTAGAACCTTCTCCTTTACGATTTAATTTTCTTTCTGATCTTTCTTGACCCGCACAAATTGTCATCTGGTAGTCTTCTTTCCATGCACTGCAGAACATAATAAAATACGGAACCAAGCCGTATTTCCTCTAAGCCAAATGCACATCTGTATGTTTGGGCATCGGTGGGCTGAGCTCTCCTAGAGCCCCTCCGTGCCGTAATCTGTATAGATGTTTGCAGGCGAAGAGATATTGATTTTCCTTGTCCAGTGATATATCTCACTGTTTCCCGGACTTGACGCTTTTCAACCCATAGTCTGATCAACTATGAGGTTCCACTTTACGGCAATGGCCGCTACATGTACCTGACATGTTACCCTATCTAGACATATCTTAACATCGAGCACTTCGCGGGTGTAATCGATGCGACGAGAATATAGAGAGCGTCATGAACTCTTCTATTTCTTCGTCACCATAACGTCTTCGGACGAGGACATAGTGAGTCCATCTTCTTAATAGTTAAGTTTGGTGCATTTGTTCTTTGTTGTTTATCTTGGTGAAGGTATACTGACCGGTTCTGTCGAACTACATATAGTTAATGTGGCACTCGCTATGCATGTTAGTCTTAGTTTGTCTTTTGTTTATCTCGAGGTCTAAAACACCTGTCTGAGAGGAAATTTTTTTTACCCCTTAAAGCACACTCTCTCTCTCCTTTTCTAAATTTTGTGGGAGGCCCTTCTGGCCCCCTTTCTTTTCTACACTAACTCCGTCTTTCGGGGGGGGAGAGCTGTAGCATTTAAATTCAAAAAAAACACTTCCGCAATATAACTTCATTAACTCTTCCACATCCAATTTCCGTCCCTTGACAGATGCTGGCACCTGGCGGCCCGCTCCAAAACCAAGCATCGCCTGATACCGAACACAAAGTCCATTCGCCGGTCAAGCTAGCTTCTCTAATACCCGGTCCACAGTCTAGATGTGATAACAACATGGTCTACATTCTGCATCACTCATCTAACAAAAGTTTTTTTTCTCTCTAACCTTACAAGTCTCATACAACATCATGTTAATTTACAGTTCGTGCGTTTTAGTTTAAATAACCTAGTTCAAAATGTTAAAATAACCATCATTTTCTCGGTACATGCTCACGTGAACTGCGACAGGATTAACCAGGTACTTCAACCTTACAGATTTTGTCATATTATATATTTTGTTAATTTTTAAAATAATTTGTTAATTATCATGTATTCTTTAAAATATGTATTTCATGTTTTATTTAATATTCTATTTTCTTTTGAAACTAAATGATTATAAAAATTTTCTTTTCTTAAAACATCATTTACAAAACCTTGTAAAGGCACATTTTAAGTTTTGAACAATTTTGTGAAATAAGTGCAGACTAATGTTGAACATTAAATGATCAGAATATCCTATTGAACATGTCAAATATAAAACAATTAGAGAAATTTCTTCTAAATCAGAAAATTTCGTTTTATAGACTTTTGAAGAATCTTACAAGTCTTATACAAGCTTTCTTTTAAAACAAAACTATATATATAAATAAATTTATAATCATCTAAGAAGCTTTTAATTACTATCTTAACGAATTTCTGTGATGCAATTAATTTACTTTAATTTTGACAAATAACCAGATATTTTCTTCTATAAAGAACATTAATGCTACAACATGTCTGATCTTGCACAGACGCTAAAAGAAACGTGTTTTTTGTTTGCCACAGCCAATATGCTGGTAGGAGAAATAGAGAAATTCTTGTCTCATATTGCGCAAACCAGCGAATCATCCTAGCAAGTTTCGTCCTGTTGGCAAAACACGTTTTTGCATCACATAACTTCAGATTTTCAAGTGCATAAAAGTGATGTCCTTTTTTTACAGCTGACTTTACTGAACTTTAACTAACTCATATGATTTATGTGCCTAAATTTACTTCCGCAAATATGTGTTCCTTCAAACTATTTTCTAGATGTAGACTTTTGTAATTATTTATAAATTATATAACAATTTATTGGGTGGAGCCTGCATGCAATTTTCGGTCCTAACAACCTCCAAGAGGTTAGTTTCTAAATTAAAATAATTGACGTCAATTAACAAAATTTCAAAATTCTAAATTAATTTTCCTTTTTTTTTTTTTATTTAAATATAAATTTATTGGCCAATACAGTTTCTTTTTTTTTAAGAAATTTTCAAACCAATTATATTATGTTACTTTAGTTTAGTGATAAACATGTTAACTATAGATATGATCTTTCTTGAACTTAAAATATCAAGCTCTTTTATATTTTGTTAATTTCTGTTACTGTTTAAAAGGAAACTATCATCTTATAAACTAAACTAAAAAGGGGGGGATAAGTTTTTTTTTTGAAAATCTTGATTAATTTTTTTTTTTAAATTATTATACTTTTACTTTAAGGGCGTATAATCTTTTTTTTTGATTAATTATAATTCTGTGAATTATTAAGCTGTGCTCATTGTCTTTTTTTATTGTTAAATTTTTGTAACTATAAACATATATATATAAACTAAAAAGGGGGGATAAATGTTTAGAATCTGTTGATTAATTTTTTTTTTATCTAAATTATTATATGTTACAATTAAGGGCTTATAACTTTTACAATTTATGATCTTGTTAATCATAAGTTTTTTTTTACTGATGATTTGTGTCAGGATGTCTTTTGTTGTAAATGACAAAGTCTGAACCGTCGAAATTTCTTTCTGTTTTCAATAAACTTGAGCCTTGTTAATTATTAAACTTGTCTTTGTCTTTTTTTTTATTTTTCTTTTCAAACATCGTTACCATTTTAGTTCCGCCTTTCTTAAATTTAAGTCCCCTGGTAACATGTTTTTGGTAGCAGAGCGTGGTTGATTCTAGATTCTAGTGTGGTTAAATTAAATTCTAGCGTGGTTTATTTTAAATTCTGGAACCGTAGTTAATTTTCAAAATTTCGCATTGGAACTATCTAAATTTAAATTCAAAATTATTTTGTTAAACAAGGCTCATTTTTATGTTTTGCAGCTTTTCAAATACTGTACAACTGTTGCTGATGAAATTTTTTTTTATTTAGTTTAAATATTTAAAGCTCTATAAATCTATAGTCTCTTTTTTTTATTATTTATTTATTTTTATAAACACTTACACAAAAACTTCTAAACCAATTTCGATAAATTTTTTTTTTATTATTATTTTGTCTGCTTAAATTTTTTTTTATATATATATATATATATATATATATTTACATACACTGCACACGACTCATTCACTGAATTTGATCCAGACAGCGGGGTCATTCGGGAATCCAAAAAAAATTTTAAATAAATAATAAAATCCAAAAAATAGTTAAAAAACAAAAAAAAAAAACAAAAAAAAATTTCAAAAACTCCTTCAAAAATTTTCTCGAGTTTTCTTTCGTTGTCTGTATTGATTCATACTTACACACACACATATACACAACATCTACACTACATATAATACTTGAGTCTTTCTCTGGCTCTTTAATTTTTTTTTTTTTTTTTTTTTGGGCATCTTCTTAAAAGAAATTTTTTTTAAATTACTTGGTTTATTTTTTTTTTTATCTATTATTATCAGCAACAGTTAAGATGGCAGTGGATTTGCTGCGATTAGTGGACACGTTAAAGAATACCGAGCTTGCTTTTGAGGTAGTAGCTAGAGGTGGTGAAAAAGACATTGTAACTAAAATGCGAACCTCTCTTAGGTCCCTTCTGCAGAACAGCGTCGAGCCCGAAATGGGAAACTTCACCGAAGACATCCTCTTGCAACAAATAGCGTTAGCCCGGAACTCCTTGTTTGTCTTGCAAGACGACCTGGAGAACCTCGATTCCGAAAGAGGAATCAAAATGATTCGTGTTCGTGCGCGCATAAACGTTTTCGGAAGACGGCTAGAGTTCCTAAATCGGGTGCATACTGAACAACTAAAAGTAGCAGACAACAATGTGCCACGGGATCTGGCCGAGCTACATAACAATTTCGCTACGCTCAAAGAAAAATTTAAAGCCTTTGAGCAAACCGTTGCTCCTCTAAAACTAAACGTAAGCATCCCGCTAACGCCCTCTGGGGGAACCACTAAAGCCAGCTCTGCAGAGCCATCTCGGTCTAATGGGCCAAATCTCCTTGCGGACACGCCGCAGGCTGAGGCTCAGCAAACCACACCTAGCAGTTCGAAAGGCTGTCAATACATTTCCTTATACGGAAAATTAAGTCATCCTGCCGAACAAATAATTAAGACAATTCCTCAGACAGATGGTTTCGACCTTGACAAATTATTGAATTTTTTTAAAATTTCTCTAAAAATAGTCAAAACTTACCCGGACGTAGCTTTAAACATTAATAATGTTCTGATGCCCGATGCTCAGGGCCCTTTAAATTCATGTCTGATTAGACATCAGACATTTAAGACTTTTCACAAAGAGGCCTTAAGTCTCTTCATACCTTCGAAAAGGTTGGCTTCTCTAGTGCAGGAGTTATTTTATAGGCCCCAGAAGACTAACGAGGCGGTGCACATTTTTGTTAATCAAATTAAAGAGGCTGCAGAAACTTTAAATTTAGATAAGTCCGAATTGGAGGTCACGGACGTCATTCTGGAGGGACTGTCTCCGGAAGTCCGCAACTGCTTAGTTTTTGTTACCAAACCAAAAAACTTTGCAGACTTAGATCGGCTCTGCGCACATGTCAATAACGTCATGTATACTGACAAGCAAAGGGCTCCATTAGTGAGACCCGAAGGTAGAAGTACTGATTTTAGACCTACAAGACCAGTGGTCTGTTACAGTTGCGGACAGCCGGGACATAGAAGCCCAGAGTGTCGGAACCGGCCTCCAACAAGGCAATATCCTCCAAAAAACGGAGGCAGGTTTGGAGTCTAGTTGGTAGCTCCAGGCCAGCCTCCCGTTCAAAAACCAACCACATCGGATGTAAACATAACACGAAACCACATTTCTTTAATAAACCATCTTTTCAAAATTTAAACTCAATTTCCTATTTAAGAACAAACAATTTCGGCAATAAAATTCAAAATTACGTTACTCCCATCTGTTATCATTGTGGCATACCCGGTCACTATATCTGGGGTTGTAAATTCTTCTCTCTACGGAATAGGTCTAGGCAAACCTATTCCAGCTCTAAGCTTTCCAACTACAAACTTCAAAAAAAAAATAACATTTCTCTTAAATCTAGGGGTCTGAACGATCAGTTTTTGCCTTTGGTGGAAGTAGCTTTTGGGCAAATTAAAGTTAAGGCTCTGCTGGACTCCGGTTCAGTAAGATGCGTCATTTCTAAAGCCCTTTTTAAAAAATTAAAGAACACCAAGGCTTTTAAATCCATAACCAGGGTGAAGGCTGATTGTGTCACGGCTTCTGGAAAAAGGTTGCCCATTTCCTACTCTTGTCGTCTTCATCTTAAAATGGAACATTGTAGTTGGAATGTGGATTTTCTGGTGGCGCATAAGTTGTCGTGTCCTCTGATCCTCGGATCAGATTTCATATCTAAAACGGGACTGGTACTTGATCTTTCAGCAAAAAACTTCTATTTCAAATTTTCAAGGTCTATTGTTTTTCCTCTATGTAATTTTAGTAATTCTGCGTATAAACCTATAGTGTCCACAACATCTGAATCTACTGCTCCTGATCCTTTAGGTCATCTTCAAAAGAACGATAAAAACACCATTCAAAAAATAATTAATGATTTTCCTCAGGTACTCACAAAAAGGTTAGGTCTAACACATCTAGTTGAATACGATATTCAACTGAAGGACAACACTCCGGTCAAGTGTTCTCCATACCAATTGGCACCTCCCAAAATGGAATACCTCCGCGAACACATCAACGAATTGTTAGATTCAGGAGTAGTAGAACCCAGCCGGTCGGCATATGCATCCCCTGTTTTTCTGGTTCAACATCCCGAAAAGAAAACAAGGATGGTGATTGATTATCGGAGGCTCAATCAAAACATCGTCGTCGAAGCGGTGCCGCTACCTAACTTACATCAAAGTTTTAACTGGTTTGTCGGTGCCAAATATTTCACAGTATTCGATCTAAATTCAGCTTATCATCAAATCCCTTTGTCTCAAAAGTCCAAACAAATTACCAGCTTTTGTACTCCTTGGATGCTTTATCAGTTTACTCGAGTCCCTTTTGGACTCTGTACTGGTGCCCAAGTGCTTACCAGACTCTTGGATCAGGTCTTCCATGACATCAAATTTAAATTCATTTTTAATTATCTGGATGACCTAGTCATCTACTCCAAAACTTGGGAAGAGCATCAAAAACATCTTCGCGAAGTCCTTACTCGTTTGCGGCGGGCTGGCTTGACTGTTAACCCAGATAAGGTCCGTTTCGCTGTGAATGAGATAAGCTTTTTAGGACACCTAGTTTCTTCTCGTGGCGTGCAAATTGACCCATCTAGAACAAAGGCAATTAGAAATTTTCCGCAACCCAAGAACCCTAAGGCCGTTTCCAGATTCATTGGAATGGTCAATTTCTTTGCTAAATTCATTCCAAATTTCGCGGAGCACGCTGCGCCTCTAAATCTGCTTCGGAGGAAGGGCCAAAAATTCTCTTGGCGAGCTGAACAAGAGAAAGCTTTCAAACATCTTCGAGAGGCAATAACACAGCCTCCGGTTCTCCGGATGGCCGATTTCGCCAAACCATTCATCCTGCAAACGGATGCGAGCTCAGTGGCCCTTGGAGCAGTTCTACTCCAAGAAATTGACGGCTCACGACAGCCCATAGCGTACGCTTCACGTACTTTAACACCTGCAGAAAGAAAAGCCTCATCTGCATATGAAGCCGAATGCCTAGCAGTAGTTTTTGGAGTGGAGAAATTTAGGCAATATCTAGAACATCGGGAATTCCTATTAGAAACCGACAACCAAGCCCTTTCTTGGCTTTTAGCACGTCCTCGTCAACTTGGTAAATTAGGCCGGTGGATTGCCAAGCTGACTTCATTGAAATTTAAGGTAGCGCACATAAGAGGAACTCAGAACATCATAGCAGACTCCCTCTCGCGCATGTTTGAACCGGAAAATTTCAACGAAGAAAATGTCACCTTTTCGTGTACCAGTCTCCTCACAAATTTTCCTCTAGCTTTTCATGACATCCAGACTCATCAAAAGGCCGATCCTATTTTGAAAAATATCATTGCCGACCTCGAACAGAACATCTCTTCGGAGAAGTACTGTTTAAGTAAGGGTGTACTTTGCCTGAAAAATCATCTGGAAAAGCCCACCAGAATTTATTTACCTCAGTCCTTAGTCGACCTGGTGATTAATTATCATCACGACTCCGTTGTGGGTGGTCATCTTGGAGTACTTAAAACTTTGTTTAAGGTAAAGGAGAATTTTTATTGGCCAACTTTAAAACAGGATGTCACGTCTAAAGTGCGAGCTTGTTCGGTGTGCGCTGTAAGCAAACCCGCTCACAACTCCAAATTAGGATACCTTGCCTCAACGGTTCCCAATCGTCCCATGGAAAAATTACATATCGACTACGTCGGACAGCTTCCTAGGACAAAACAGGGCTACAACATGATACTGGTCGCAGTTGACCAGTTCTCAAAATTCACCTGGCTCATGCCTGTCAGAGATGCAACTTCCCACAGTACAATTAAGGCCTTAAGCCAAAACATTTTTCAAAATTTCGGTTTTCCAAAGATAATAATCTCTGACAATGCACAATGTTTTGTATCACATGTCTTCCGCAACTTTTGTTTTTCTCGCGGTATTAAGCATGCAACTTTATCTCCTTATCACCCCCAACCTAATAATGCGGAAAGACTTAACCGAAACCTTAAGGCAGCCCTTATCGCCTATCACTCCAAAAATCAATCCTCTTGGGACGACTCCCTTTGCTGGCTTCAGCTGGCTTTCAATTTCGCACATCATGAGACTCTTAAAGCAACACCTTTTAGCATTCTTTTTAATTTTCTCCCCAATACACCACTGAGTCTCAGCTGGAACATACACGATCTCCTTCCAAAACCTAATACTAATCCATCACAAGTTTGGCGCCAGGCCAAAGACAATATAATGAAAGCGCACCAAAAGGCCGAAAAGACCTATAACAAATTCAGGAAGCCTCATCTGTATAAAATCAACGATCTTGTCTGGTGTAAAACACACCCTCTGAGCTCCGCCATAGACAAGCGAGCTGCTAAATTGATGCCACGATGGTCCGGTCCCTTCCGGATCATTGATTTTCTTACTCCCGTTACCGTTGCGCTTTCTTTCGCCAATTCACCTCGTTTTATTAAAAAAGCACACGTCGAGCAACTCAAACCTCATCATATAAATTAAATATTAACAAATTTCTAGAACCTTCTCCTTTACGATTTAATTTTCTTTCTGATCTTTCTTGACCCGCACAAATTGTCATCTGGTAGTCTTCTTTCCATGCACTGCAGAACATAATAAAATACGGAACCAAGCCGTATTTCCTCTAAGCCAAATGCACATCTGTATGTTTGGGCATCGGTGGGCTGAGCTCTCCTAGAGCCCCTCCGTGCCGTAATCTGTATAGATGTTTGCAGGCGAAGAGATATTGATTTTCCTTGTCCAGTGATATATCTCACTGTTTCCCGGACTTGACGCTTTTCAACCCATAGTCTGATCAACTATGAGGTTCCACTTTACGGCAATGGCCGCTACATGTACCTGACATGTTACCCTATCTAGACATATCTTAACATCGAGCACTTCGCGGGTGTAATCGATGCGACGAGAATATAGAGAGCGTCATGAACTCTTCTATTTCTTCGTCACCATAACGTCTTCGGACGAGGACATAGTGAGTCCATCTTCTTAATAGTTAAGTTTGGTGCATTTGTTCTTTGTTGTTTATCTTGGTGAAGGTATACTGACCGGTTCTGTCGAACTACATATAGTTAATGTGGCACTCGCTATGCATGTTAGTCTTAGTTTGTCTTTTGTTTATCTCGAGGTCTAAAACACCTGTCTGAGAGGAAATTTTTTTTACCCCTTAAAGCACACTCTCTCTCTCCTTTTCTAAATTTTGTGGGAGGCCCTTCTGGCCCCCTTTCTTTTCTACACTAACTCCGTCTTTCGGGGGGGGGAGAGCTGTAGCATTTAAATTCAAAAAAAACACTTCCGCAATATAACTTCATTAACTCTTCCACATCCAATTTCCGTCCCTTGACAGATGCTGGCACCTGGCGGCCCGCTCCAAAACCAAGCATCGCCTGATACCGAACACAAAGTCCATTCGCCGGTCAAGCTAGCTTCTCTAATACCCGGTCCACAGTCTAGATGTGATAACAACATGGTCTACATTCTGCATCACTCATCTAACAAAAGTTTTTTTTCTCTCTAACCTTACAAGTCTCATACAACATCATGTTAATTTACAGTTCGTGCGTTTTAGTTTAAATAACCTAGTTCAAAATGTTAAAATAACCATCATTTTCTCGGTACATGCTCACGTGAACTGCGACAGGATTAACCAGGTACTTCAACCTTACAGATTTTGTCATATTATATATTTTGTTAATTTTTAAAATAATTTGTTAATTATCATGTATTCTTTAAAATATGTATTTCATGTTTTATTTAATATTCTATTTTCTTTTGAAACTAAATGATTATAAAAATTTTCTTTTCTTAAAACATCATTTACAAAACCTTGTAAAGGCACATTTTAAGTTTTGAACAATTTTGTGAAATAAGTGCAGACTAATGTTGAACATTAAATGATCAGAATATCCTATTGAACATGTCAAATATAAAACAATTAGAGAAATTTCTTCTAAATCAGAAAATTTCGTTTTATAGACTTTTGAAGAATCTTACAAGTCTTATACAAGCTTTCTTTTAAAACAAAACTATATATATAAATAAATTTATAATCATCTAAGAAGCTTTTAATTACTATCTTAACGAATTTCTGTGATGCAATTAATTTACTTTAATTTTGACAAATAACCAGATATTTTCTTCTATAAAGAACATTAATGCTACAACATGTCTGATCTTGCACAGACGCTAAAAGAAACGTGTTTTTTGTTTGCCACAGCCAATATGCTGGTAGGAGAAATAGAGAAATTCTTGTCTCATATTGCGCAAACCAGCGAATCATCCTAGCAAGTTTCGTCCTGTTGGCAAAACACGTTTTTGCATCACATAACTTCAGATTTTCAAGTGCATAAAAGTGATGTCCTTTTTTTACAGCTGACTTTACTGAACTTTAACTAACTCATATGATTTATGTGCCTAAATTTACTTCCGCAAATATGTGTTCCTTCAAACTATTTTCTAGATGTAGACTTTTGTAATTATTTATAAATTATATAACAATTTATTGGGTGGAGCCTGCATGCAATTTTCGGTCCTAACAACCTCCAAGAGGTTAGTTTCTAAATTAAAATAATTGACGTCAATTAACAAAATTTCAAAATTCTAAATTATTTTTCCTTTTTTTTTTATTTAAATATAAATTTATTGGCCAATACAGTTTCTTTTTTTTTTTTTTTTTTTTAAGAAATTTTCAAACCAATTATATTATGTTACTTTAGTTTAGTGATAAACATGTTAACTATAGATATGATCTTTCTTGAACTTAAAATATCAAGCTCTTTTATATTTTGTTAATTTCTGTTACTGTTTAAAAGGAAACTATCATCTTATAAACTAAACTAAAAAAAGGGGGGGATAAGTTTTTTTTTTGAAAATCTTGATTAATTTTTTTTTTTTTTAAAATTATTATACTTTTACTTTAAGGGCGTATAATCTTTTTTTTTGATTAATTATAATTCTGTGAATTATTAAGCTGTGCTCATTGTCTTTTTTTTTATTGTTAAATTTTTGTAACTATAAACATATATATATATACTAAAAGGGGGGGATAAATGTTTAGAATCTGTTGATTAATTTTTTTTTTATCTAAATTATTATATGTTACAATTAAGGGCTTATAACTTTTACAATTTATGATCTTGTTAATCATAAGTTTTTTTTTTTACTGATGATTTGTGTCAGGATGTCTTTTGTTGTAAATGACAAAGTCTGAACCGTCGAAATTTCTTTCTGTTTTCAATAAACTTGAGCCTTGTTAATTATTAAACTTGTCTTTGTATTTTTTTTTTATTTTTCTTTTCAAACATCGTTACCATTTTAGTTCCGCCTTTATTAAATTTAAGTCCCCTGGTAACATGTTTTTGGTAGCAGAGCGTGGTTTATTTTAAATTCTGGAACCGTAGTTAATTTTCAAAATTTCGCATTGGAACTATCTAAATTTAAATTCAAAATTATTTTGTTAAACAAGGCTCATTTTTATGTTTTGCAGCTTTTCAAATACTGTACAACTGTTGCTGATGAAATTTTTTTTATTTAGTTTAAATATTTAAAGCTCTATAAATCTATAGTCTCTTTTTTTTATTATTTATTTATTTTTATAAACACTTACACAAAAACTTCTAAACCAATTTCGATAAATTTTTTTTTTTTTATTATTATTTTGTCTGCTTAAATTTTTTTTTTTTTTATATATATATATATATATATATATATTTACATACACTGCACACGACTCATTCACTGAATTTGATCCAGACAGCGGGGTCATTCGGGAATCCAAAAAAAATTTTAAATAAATAATAAAATCCAAAAAATAGTTAAAAAACAAAAAAAAAAAACAAAAAAAAATTTCAAAAACCCCTTCAAAAATTTTCTCGAGTTTTCTTTCGTTGTCTGTATTGATTCATACTTACACACACACATATACACAACATCTACACTACATATAATACTTGAGTCTTTCTCTGGCTCTTTAATTTTTTTTTTTTTTTTTTTTTTTTTGGGCATCTTCTTAAAAGAAATTTTTTTTAAATTACTTGGTTTATTTTTTTTTTATCTATTATTATCAGCAACAGTTAAGATGGCAGTGGATTTGCTGCGATTAGTGGACACGTTAAAGAATACCGAGCTTGCTTTTGAGGTAGTAGCTAGAGGTGGTGAAAAAGACATTGTAACTAAAATGCGAACCTCTCTTAGGTCCCTTCTGCAGAACAGCGTCGAGCCCGAAATGGGAAACTTCACCGAAGACATCCTCTTGCAACAAATAGCGTTAGCCCGGAACTCCTTGTTTGTCTTGCAAGACGACCTGGAGAACCTCGATTCCGAAAGAGGAATCAAAATGATTCGTGTTCGTGCGCGCATAAACGTTTTCGGAAGACGGCTAGAGTTCCTAAATCGGGTGCATACTGAACAACTAAAAGTAGCAGACAACAATGTGCCACGGGATCTGGCCGAGCTACATAACAATTTCGCTACGCTCAAAGAAAAATTTAAAGCCTTTGAGCAAACCGTTGCTCCTCTAAAACTAAACGTAAGCATCCCGCTAACGCCCTCTGGGGGAACCACTAAAGCCAGCTCTGCAGAGCCATCTCGGTCTAATGGGCCAAATCTCCTTGCGGACACGCCGCAGGCTGAGGCTCAGCAAACCACACCTAGCAGTTCGAAAGGCTGTCAATACATTTCCTTATACGGAAAATTAAGTCATCCTGCCGAACAAATAATTAAGACAATTCCTCAGACAGATGGTTTCGACCTTGACAAATTATTGAATTTTTTTAAAATTTCTCTAAAAATAGTCAAAACTTACCCGGACGTAGCTTTAAACATTAATAATGTTCTGATGCCCTATGCTCAGGGCCCTTTAAATTCATGTCTGATTAGACATCAGACATTTAAGACTTTTCACAAAGAGGCCTTAAGTCTCTTCATACCTTCGAAAAGGTTGGCTTCTCTAGTGCAGGAGTTATTTTATAGGCCCCAGAAGACTAACGAGGCGGTGCACATTTTTGTTAATCAAATTAAAGAGGCTGCAGAAACTTTAAATTTAGATAAGTCCGAATTGGAGGTCACGGACGTCATTCTGGAGGGACTGTCTCCGGAAGTCCGCAACTGCCTAGTTTTTGTTACCAAACCAAAAAACTTTGCAGACTTAGATCGGCTCTGCGCACATGTCAATAACGTCATGTATACTGACAAGCAAAGGGCTCCATTAGTGAGACCCGAAGGTAGAAGTACTGATTTTAGACCTACAAGACCAGTGGTCTGTTACAGTTGCGGACAGCCGGGACATAGAAGCCCAGAGTGTCGGAACCGGCCTCCAACAAGGCAATATCCTCCAAAAAACGGAGGCAGGTTTGGAGTCTAGTTGGTAGCTCCAGGCCAGCCTCCCGTTCAAAAACCAACCACATCGGATGTAAACATAACACGAAACCACATTTCTTTAATAAACCATCTTTTCAAAATTTAAACTCAATTTCCTATTTAAGAACAAACAATTTCGGCAATAAAATTCAAAATTACGTTACTCCCATCTGTTATCATTGTGGCATACCCGGTCACTATATCTGGGGTTGTAAATTCTTCTCTCTACGGAATAGGTCTAGGCAAACCTATTCCAGCTCTAAGCTTTCCAACTACAAACTTCAAAAAAAAAATAACATTTCTCTTAAATCTAGGGGTCTGAACGATCAGTTTTTGCCTTTGGTGGAAGTAGCTTTTGGGCAAATTAAAGTTAAGGCTCTGCTGGACTCCGGTTCAGTAAGATGCGTCATTTCTAAAGCCCTTTTTAAAAAATTAAAGAACACCAAGGCTTTTAAATCCATAACCAGGGTGAAGGCTGATTGTGTCACGGCTTCTGGAAAAAGGTTGCCCATTTCCTACTCTTGTCGTCTTCATCTTAAAATGGAACATTGTAGTTGGAATGTGGATTTTCTGGTGGCGCATAAGTTGTCGTGTCCTCTGATCCTCGGATCAGATTTCATATCTAAAACGGGACTGGTACTTGATCTTTCAGCAAAAAACTTCTATTTCAAATTTTCAAGGTCTATTGTTTTTCCTCTATGTAATTTTAGTAATTCTGCGTATAAACCTATAGTGTCCACAACATCTGAATCTACTGCTCCTGATCCTTTAGGTCATCTTCAAAAGAACGATAAAAACACCATTCAAAAAATAATTAATGATTTTCCTCAGGTACTCACAAAAAGGTTAGGTCTAACACATCTAGTTGAATACGATATTCAACTGAAGGACAACACTCCGGTCAAGTGTTCTCCATACCAATTGGCACCTCCCAAAATGGAATACCTCCGCGAACACATCAACGAATTGTTAGATTCAGGAGTAGTAGAACCCAGCCGGTCGGCATATGCATCCCCTGTTTTTCTGGTTCAACATCCCGAAAAGAAAACAAGGATGGTGATTGATTATCGGAGGCTCAATCAAAACATCGTCGTCGAAGCGGTGCCGCTACCTAACTTACATCAAAGTTTTAACTGGTTTGTCGGTGCCAAATATTTCACAGTATTCGATCTAAATTCAGCTTATCATCAAATCCCTTTGTCTCAAAAGTCCAAACAAATTACCAGCTTTTGTACTCCTTGGATGCTTTATCAGTTTACTCGAGTCCCTTTTGGACTCTGTACTGGTGCCCAAGTGCTTACCAGACTCTTGGATCAGGTCTTCCATGACATCAAATTTAAATTCATTTTTAATTATCTGGATGACCTAGTCATCTACTCCAAAACTTGGGAAGAGCATCAAAAACATCTTCGCGAAGTCCTTACTCGTTTGCGGCGGGCTGGCTTGACTGTTAACCCAGATAAGGTCCGTTTCGCTGTGAATGAGATAAGCTTTTTAGGACACCTAGTTTCTTCTCGTGGCGTGCAAATTGACCCATCTAGAACAAAGGCAATTAGAAATTTTCCGCAACCCAAGAACCCTAAGGCCGTTTCCAGATTCATTGGAATGGTCAATTTCTTTGCTAAATTCATTCCAAATTTCGCGGAGCACGCTGCGCCTCTAAATCTGCTTCGGAGGAAGGGCCAAAAATTCTCTTGGCAAGCTGAACAAGAGAAAGCTTTCAAACATCTTCGAGAGGCAATAACACAGCCTCCGGTTCTCCGGATGGCCGATTTCGCCAAACCATTCATCCTGCAAACGGATGCGAGCTCAGTGGCCCTTGGAGCAGTTCTACTCCAAGAAATTGACGGCTCACGACAGCCCATAGCGTACGCTTCACGTACTTTAACACCTGCAGAAAGAAAAGCCTCATCTGCATATGAAGCCGAATGCCTAGCAGTAGTTTTTGGAGTGGAGAAATTTAGGCAATATCTAGAACATCGGGAATTCCTATTAGAAACCGACAACCAAGCCCTTTCTTGGCTTTTAGCACGTCCTCGTCAACTTGGTAAATTAGGCCGGTGGATTGCCAAGCTGACTTCATTGAAATTTAAGGTAGCGCACATAAGAGGAACTCAGAACATCATAGCAGACTCCCTCTCGCGCATGTTTGAACCGGAAAATTTCAACGAAGAAAATGTCACCTTTTCGTGTACCAGTCTCCTCACAAATTTTCCTCTAGCTTTTCATGACATCCAGACTCATCAAAAGGCCGATCCTATTTTGAAAAATATCATTGCCGACCTCGAACAGAACATCTCTTCGGAGAAGTACTGTTTAAGTAAAGGTGTACTTTGCCTGAAAAATCATCTGGAAAAGCCCACCAGAATTTATTTACCTCAGTCCTTAGTCGACCTGGTGATTAATTACCATCACGACTCCGTTGTGGGTGGTCATCTTGGAATACTTAAAACTTTGTTTAAGGTAAAGGAGAATTTTTATTGGCCAACTTTAAAACAGGATGTCACGTCTAAAGTGCGAGCTTGTTCGGTGTGCGCTGTAAGCAAACCCGCTCACAACTCCAAATTAGGATACCTTGCCTCAACGGTTCCCAATCGTCCCATGGAAAAATTACATATCGACTACGTCGGACAGCTTCCTAGGACAAAACAGGGCTACAACATGATACTGGTCGCAGTTGACCAGTTCTCAAAATTCACCTGGCTCATGCCTGTCAGAGATGCAACTTCCCACAGTACAATTAAGGCCTTAAGCCAAAACATTTTTCAAAATTTCGGTTTTCCAAAGATAATAATCTCTGACAATGCACAATGTTTTGTATCACATGTCTTCCGCAACTTTTGTTTTTCTCGCGGTATTAAGCATGCAACTTTATCTCCTTATCACCCCCAACCTAATAATGCGGAAAGACTTAACCGAAACCTTAAGGCAGCCCTTATCGCCTATCACTCCAAAAATCAATCCTCTTGGGACGACTCCCTTTGCTGGCTTCAGCTGGCTTTCAATTTCGCACATCATGAGACTCTTAAAGCAACACCTTTTAGCATTCTTTTTAATTTTCTCCCCAATACACCACTGAGTCTCAGCTGGAACATACACGATCTCCTTCCAAAACCTAATACTAATCCATCACAAGTTTGGCGCCAGGCCAAAGACAATATAATGAAAGCGCACCAAAAGGCCGAAAAGACCTATAACAAATTCAGGAAGCCTCATCTGTATAAAATCAACGATCTTGTCTGGTGTAAAACACACCCTCTGAGCTCCGCCATAGACAAGCGAGCTGCTAAATTGATGCCACGATGGTCCGGTCCCTTCCGGATCATTGATTTTCTTACTCCCGTTACCGTTGCGCTTTCTTTCGCCAATTCACCTCGTTTTATTAAAAAAGCACACGTCGAGCAACTCAAACCTCATCATATAAATTAAATATTAACAAATTTCTAGAACCTTCTCCTTTACGATTTAATTTTCTTTCTGATCTTTCTTGACCCGCACAAATTGTCATCTGGTAGTCTTCTTTCCATGCACTGCAGAACATAATAAAATACGGAACCAAGCCGTATTTCCTCTAAGCCAAATGCACATCTGTATGTTTGGGCATCGGTGGGCTGAGCTCTCCTAGAGCCCCTCCGTGCCGTAATCTGTATAGATGTTTGCAGGCGAAGAGATATTGATTTTCCTTGTCCAGTGATATATCTCACTGTTTCCCGGACTTGACGCTTTTCAACCCATAGTCTGATCAACTATGAGGTTCCACTTTACGGCAATGGCCGCTACATGTACCTGACATGTTACCCTATCTAGACATATCTTAACATCGAGCACTTCGCGGGTGTAATCGATGCGACGAGAATATAGAGAGCGTCATGAACTCTTCTATTTCTTCGTCACCATAACGTCTTCGGACGAGGACATAGTGAGTCCATCTTCTTAATAGTTAAGTTTGGTGCATTTGTTCTTTGTTGTTTATCTTGGTGAAGGTATACTGACCGGTTCTGTCGAACTACATATAGTTAATGTGGCACTCGCTATGCATGTTAGTCTTAGTTTGTCTTTTGTTTATCTCGAGGTCTAAAACACCTGTCTGAGAGGAAATTTTTTTTACCCCTTAAAGCACACTCTCTCTCTCCTTTTCTAAATTTTGTGGGAGGCCCTTCTGGCCCCCTTTCTTTTCTACACTAACTCCGTCTTTCGGGGGGGGAGAGCTGTAGCATTTAAATTCAAAAAAAACACTTCCGCAATATAACTTCATTAACTCTTCCACATCCAATTTCCGTCCCTTGACAGATGCTGGCACCTGGCGGCCCGCTCCAAAACCAAGCATCGCCTGATACCGAACACAAAGTCCATTCGCCGGTCAAGCTAGCTTCTCTAATACCCGGTCCACAGTCTAGATGTGATAACAACATGGTCTACATTCTGCATCACTCATCTAACAAAAGTTTTTTTTCTCTCTAACCTTACAAGTCTCATACAACATCATGTTAATTTACAGTTCGTGCGTTTTAGTTTAAATAACCTAGTTCAAAATGTTAAAATAACCATCATTTTCTCGGTACATGCTCACGTGAACTGCGACAGGATTAACCAGGTACTTCAACCTTACAGATTTTGTCATATTATATATTTTGTTAATTTTTAAAATAATTTGTTAATTATCATGTATTCTTTAAAATATGTATTTCATGTTTTATTTAATATTCTATTTTCTTTTGAAACTAAATGATTATAAAAATTTTCTTTTCTTAAAACATCATTTACAAAACCTTGTAAAGGCACATTTTAAGTTTTGAACAATTTTGTGAAATAAGTGCAGACTAATGTTGAACATTAAATGATCAGAATATCCTATTGAACATGTCAAATATAAAACAATTAGAGAAATTTCTTCTAAATCAGAAAATTTCGTTTTATAGACTTTTGAAGAATCTTACAAGTCTTATACAAGCTTTCTTTTAAAACAAAACTATATATATAAATAAATTTATAATCATCTAAGAAGCTTTTAATTACTATCTTAACGAATTTCTGTGATGCAATTAATTTACTTTAATTTTGACAAATAACCAGATATTTTCTTCTATAAAGAACATTAATGCTACAACATGTCTGATCTTGCACAGACGCTAAAAGAAACGTGTTTTTTGTTTGCCACAGCCAATATGCTGGTAGGAGAAATAGAGAAATTCTTGTCTCATATTGCGCAAACCAGCGAATCATCCTAGCAAGTTTCGTCCTGTTGGCAAAACACGTTTTTGCATCACATAACTTCAGATTTTCAAGTGCATAAAAGTGATGTCCTTTTTTTACAGCTGACTTTACTGAACTTTAACTAACTCATATGATTTATGTGCCTAAATTTACTTCCGCAAATATGTGTTCCTTCAAACTATTTTCTAGATGTAGACTTTTGTAATTATTTATAAATTATATAACAATTTATTGGGTGGAGCCTGCATGCAATTTTCGGTCCTAACAACCTCCAAGAGGTTAGTTTCTAAATTAAAATAATTGACGTCAATTAACAAAATTTCAAAATTCTAAATTATTTTTCCTTTTTTTTTTATTTAAATATAAATTTATTGGCCAATACAGTTTCTTTTTTTTTTTTTTTTTTTTAAGAAATTTTCAAACCAATTATATTATGTTACTTTAGTTTAGTGATAAACATGTTAACTATAGATATGATCTTTCTTGAACTTAAAATATCAAGCTCTTTTATATTTTGTTAATTTCTGTTACTGTTTAAAAGGAAACTATCATCTTATAAACTAAACTAAAAAAAGGGGGGGATAAGTTTTTTTTTTGAAAATCTTGATTAATTTTTTTTTTTTTTAAAATTATTATACTTTTACTTTAAGGGCGTATAATCTTTTTTTTTGATTAATTATAATTCTGTGAATTATTAAGCTGTGCTCATTGTCTTTTTTTTTATTGTTAAATTTTTGTAACTATAAACATATATATATATACTAAAAGGGGGGGATAAATGTTTAGAATCTGTTGATTAATTTTTTTTTTATCTAAATTATTATATGTTACAATTAAGGGCTTATAACTTTTACAATTTATGATCTTGTTAATCATAAGTTTTTTTTTTTACTGATGCTTTAATACAATATACAATGCAGCTATTTAGGGGGAGAAACATGAACCAATCACTCCTATTTTTGGCCACCACACAATGACACCATACACCATAGTGGGTCGTAATCCCTGTGTTGGAATATTCATCGTACTCACCTGATTTATCCCCTATGAGACTTTTTTGTTTCCCAACATCAAGTCTTTATTAGAAATACCCGTTTTGTATCTGTAGATACTATACCTACTAGCATAACAACCCTAAGTGGGTCTTGACCTCCTTTAGGACTTGCCTACACTCAAGTCTGTCACTAGCAAGCATCATTCACCTTCTCACACCGACAGCCCTCAAATCCTTTTTCACGTTCTGCAACTATTTCTTCAGAAGTCTCCCAGCTCTTTTTCGTTCTCTCGGCTTGTCTCAGTAAACCATCTTCATTGTCCATCCTACGTCCTGTCACCTCCACCCTTTCCATTAGTCACAACCACCTCAAATTCATCACCTTTATCTAAAGCACTATATTGAGTTCTTTATACATATTTACCAGTTCTAAGTGGGTCCTGATTCTGGACACACCATTCTCACACACAGGTACAAAGAGTTTTCACTCCTAAATACATACTTTCATCTCACTTCCTTTGGTCAAAGTCCAAGTTTCTGAATCGTAGGTAAAGCTAGGTCTTGATATTGATTTATAAATCTTTATTTTTGTGAGCCTTGATATTATGTTAGATCATAGTAACTTTAAGAAAATAAAGTATGTAGCATCTATTACATGTTGTTAGTCTTGCAATTATTTTGTCTTTGCTAATATTTCTATCAGCACAGCTCCTAAATTCTTGTACTCTGATACTTTAACAAAACGTTGGCTATCCAAATGTAATTCTAAGACATTTCAAAACCTTTGCTTATCCCCAGTGGTGATCATGTATTTGGTCTTTCACTTACTGAGAGCTCAACTTCTGCCGATTTATCTTTCAACGGTTTAAATGCCTCCTTTTAGTCTATCTGCTGATCTGGCTGTCAGACATCATCACTATATGCGAAGTATTGTAGAGTGCAGTTTTGAAATGTTATCATTTCCATTAACTTCAATAGGACAAATAACCTTTTCCAACACTATATTAAATAATTTTGTCGAGAGAACTTAACTCAAGCCTTGACTGATTTCAAAAATCATCTGTTAATATTATATCTGATGATATAGTAAAGGCAAAAATGAAGGCGCTTTTGAAGAAACTATTAGAATACACTTGTTGAATTGGTCTCAACAGTGGAAGATCATATGCAGTAGGGTGAGTAATGAAGGGGATAGGGGATAACATTCCCATTCCGGAATTGGTAGAATAAAATTTTTTTAAATGTAAGACCAATTATTCTAAAGGCACATTTCATACAGAACTGTAGAACCAGATAGTGATAGAATTGTTTCAACTCTTGCGATGAATATATAGGACTCCTCAGTATTGAAAGAAACTATTTTAATATGGTTCAAACATTAGCAAGAGTTGATGGTATGAATTTTTGTAGAACACAGAATGAGTTTTTGGATTTTCAGGGGCTCAATTATAGTGAATATGCATGTGGTAGGTCTGAGGGTGGTTATACACCTTTCTTCATATAGTTTTGGGTTAGATCCCTTTCTTTCCTATTAAGTCTCTCTCGACCAACTATTGTTCTTTTCGAATCCTGATGCTATTAGAGTATTCAAGGGCTAAGAATCTCTATTTTATGCTCTTTTCTTCTTTTTTAAAGACAATAATGACCGAGAAGTTTTTTTCATTTTAACAGTTGATTTCTGAAAGGTTAACAGATGGAGGAAAACAAAATGGTAAAAGAATTCTTATAATTTTAAATTTTTTTAGTACATTTTATTGGTTTAATACATATAAATTTAAACAACTCAAATCATAAAGTACAGAAACTACTCAATAACCTAACACTGTTAGAGGTAGTTAGTTCAGTGGTACCGTATTGAAAATAATCATCTTGTGTAACAAATTAATGTCTTTTAATATTATGAAAATAAATTAATTACTTAATTATATACAGTACATAAAACTATATCATCAAATGTGCATAACTAGCAAAAATACAGCTCTAATGAAATGGACATGGTGCTTCTTAATGCATGGTCACAATTAAAGCCAACATGCCAAAATTTGAATTAAATTTACCTAGAATTACAATTTCTAGAACATTTAGTACTTATTTTTAATTAATTTAAAGTTTATGAATTTTGTTTTTTAGCAATAACATTTATATTTATTGTTGTAGTGGTATTATTAGTTGAATGTCAAAATCGAAGGGGCTCATTATAGTCCCTTGGCAATCCCAAAGGATCCTAGCTGCTTCTTTATCTTTTATATAGTCTTGGGGTTGTTTCCTCTCTTTCATCTTTCCTATTAGGCCCCTCTTGACCTGATGCTGTTAGAATAGTCAAGGTCTAGTAGTCGTATTTTATATTATATTTTTATTAGGTGATGATGACTTAGAGATTTTTCATTTTTAAACAACAAGAAAAAGAAAGTTAAATGTCAAAGTGAATTAAACTGGCCATTGCAAGATCTACAGATAAAATTTTTTAAACAAAAAAATTTAATAGTGATATATCTTAATATATATATATATATATATATATATATATATATATATATAAAGTTTTTAAAATGTATAAACTTATTTGTGTTTGGGTATAATAATAACTCCGATAATTTGTTTTCACAAAAACAAAGTTGTCATTTTTTATCTAAAAAAATATAAACTGATTTCAATCTTCATGAAATTCCAAGGATGTTATTTGTTTTGATTTTTTTTTTCAGTTTTAATAAATGTTTTATTACTTTCTAATTCTTGTAATAAGAAAAAGAAAGTTGGCAAGACCGATTTTGAAAATAAATTTTGTTTCTGAGTAATACATTTGTTGAGTGTGGTATATTTATTTATTTTTTGAAAACTATTGAAACAATTTTAATGAAACCCTGTACTAATATTGATATGGTTAATGTCACAAATGAATTCTAAATTTATAAAATGTAACCTGCTTCAAAACTATTGTTGTTTATGAAATTGTTTCAACAAATACAGTAATGTTTTACTTGAGGCCTTACCCAAACATTTTGCAATAATAATTATCCAAAGACACCAATAATAACATTAAATGTGGTGTATCATCAAAAACATCACTAAGATTAAAAAAAATTATAAAGTAAAATTTCATAAAAATAAATTGTAAACATTGTAGTACTAAAGAGTGATTTAATTCAAATTTGTCATATAGGCTTCATAATATGAATGAGAAAGCATTACATCAATTTCTTTAGCAGCTATATTTGACATATTATAATAATGTTACAAACATAATGATTATACAAAAATAAATAATGGTGTCATTCTTATTTCCTAAAATGTTCTAACACAAAATTTGTCCTTTACATATTCTTCTGTACCTGATATCACATAACTATTTTTGTTGCTTAACATCCTATGTTATGCTAGCTAGGCTAATTTGAACAGAAAACTGTTATTACACATAGAAAGTTACAAAGTAATTTTGAAATTTTATCCCACAATGAGTGGAATCTTTCTGAGGCTTAGCTATCTTTGCTATGAAATTACTTTGATTAAAACAAAAATGTAGAGACATAACAATTAGGTTAATCAATAAAAAGACAGGCTGGAACGGAGTAAGTTTCTTAGTAAAGAAATGATTCCAAATGAACAATTGTAAACGGAATAAAACAAAAACTTACAAACTACAATTTTTATTTACAGAATTATAACATTTAGACATTCTATTGAATTCTGTGACATAACAGAAATAATACATGTTATGATGATAATATCCTGTGGATCTGGTTAGTTACTTCAAATTGATTTAATGGTTATTTTAATGAAACAGATGTTATTAAATTTATATGGTCCTTACGGTAACAAATGTTAAATTGTTCAAATTTTCAAGAAACGGACAGCTGATTTGTAAGTTCCTATTAAAAATTTTGTTTTATCCAAATTTTAAAACTGTCTTCACCATGACCAACATTGTTGAATTCTAATTGCGTGAAAAGAATATGATGATCAGTTAAATAGTTTTTGAGATACCCTCTGGGCTTCACACATAGTGAATATGGGTGTGCAGATCCGAGAAACCCTATCTTTTTTCATGTGGTCTTTGATTAGATCCCTCTCTTTTATCTTTCCTATCAGGTCTCTTTTGATCAACTCTTGTTTTCTTCTGGCCCTGATGCTATTAGAGTATTCGAAGGCAAGAGGTAATTATTTTATACTTTTTTCTTCTTTTTTTCACAAGGTGGTGATCATGAGAAGTCTTTTATCTTTAAGAACAAGGAAAATAAATTTTTGATATACAGCATTTGTTTCATTTTTATTTTAACACTTTACCAAGAAAAATAATTCATGGTTTCAAATAATTAAATCATGGTTTATATTAGAGTAACAAATGGAATGTTTTGACGAAGTAAACAGTTTTATAATGCTTTGTTTTAAAATATAAAGTATATGGTATGACATAACCAGGCCACAAACTTGGTTCTGAGGTCACTGAAAGTCTATTTTAAAAATCCTAGGTTTCTAAAAATGGGTGTATTCAATTTTTGTGATAATCACTTGTATAAATTTTAGTAACAATTTTTAGGCAATTTATAGCGGTTCAAGAGCGTCTATACAATTTTGTATGTTTCAACCTTCTTCCTGAGAAAGACGTTTAACTGCTAACTCCAATTTATTTTTCACAAATAAAATAATTGAAGTTGAATTTATTATTTTTTTTCTGGTCCCACGAGGTGAAAAAAAGTCTATTTAAACTGTTGTCTGAACACTGTTGTAGAGTTCAAATGAGTTGATTGATTTTTATCAACTTTGGTATATGAGTCTATTTTAGTCATACCTTACGAAATTTAAAATAATTTTTTATACATCTAGATTTGGGGGAGCTTTCATAAAACTAAAAGTAAAACTTTGAATTTTCTCAGAATCTACAGTAAAGAGTTTAATTGAATTTTGTTCAAATGTAGCCTTTGACTCGTCTTCACTCTACTGGATTATAAGCTAGCAGTAAAAGAACACAAATGACCATCGAAATTTTTCAAAGACCTATCTTTTCTAGATCAGCCTTACTGATTTCACTCAAATTGTGGTGTAATGTGAAGGTTAGTGACCAAAACCAGTGTGCAAAGTTCCAGATTAAAGTAAATACGGTTTAACAACAACAAAATACTTAAATACCATAATTAAAAACTCTGTTTTGATGAAATTTATAATGAGTTTTTTATACAAACAAGTCAAGATTTGCATAAATTTTATTACATAATTTCAAACTATTTTATTAACAATAATTGATAAGGTTCTTAATTTGATAAGAAATACAAATACTGTAAATAGTAAATTAATGACTTGTATTATACAGTTAAACATAATAAACTAACTTAACACTTATTTTTACATAAATGGCCCAATTTAATAACTTCAATGATTTAGTAATTAGACCAATTCATACATTCATTGCCGTTATTTGTAAACAAGCATATTATACTAGAGTCAACCTAACAAACAACCTATATTATATGCTGGTATTTTAACAACCTTATTTTATGAAATGTTAACATTCCTTTATTTTTTATTACATCTGGAAGTATATTATTTTAGAACAATGCAAAATATGACAAATATTTCACTTCCTTCAGCTGATGAGCCACCATTGAATTTAGGACAACAAAAGGCTAAATAAATAAATTGTAATAACACATAGTTATAATAAAATATCTAAACCATAACATTAGTTGTTTTTTTTTGTAATTAAGTGAAAGTGCAAAGAAACCAATTTATTTTAGTTTAAAGTGTAAAATACATTTGTGATGATGTTCCTTATAAAAACATTTACAATATTATAATATTTATTTTTAAGTGATAATTATTTATAGAAGTGTGTAAAAGAGTCATTTACAAAATGGATTTTATTTGACCTAAAATCTATGTTTGTTAGTAATGCTAAGTTCTTAATTTAATTGGAAGAAACAGTAAGCTTACATTTGGAGGTTTAGAGGTTTCGTTGAACATTCTTTACATAAAGGTATAGTATTGAAAATGGTTAACATTGATAGGGGGAGTGGTAAATTTAAAGGGTTTTATTGGAAGTTATCACTATATAAAGATGGTTTTTATTCAATATTGGCAGTAAAAGTTGTAAACTTACCACAAGTTTGTGGTGATGTGCCTTATTAAAAAAATCTCATTATTTAACTGAGCACTGGATTCAATGGGAACTTGGAATCATAAGTAGAACAGGAAGTCTAGTGCAGGCCTGACAAGAACAGAGAGAAATCTATTTTAAAAATATCTTCCTGTACATTTTTGGTATCATGAGCGTGTATCTGTATGTGTATTATATGTTAAGTTTTTATTGGGGGGTTTGGGCGAACCCAGTGTTAGGGGGCTAACAATTGTTTTTTTCTACCTTAATAATAAGTGAATAGTACACGTGCTCTGGGCAATTTTCAAGACGAAAATGGGGGATGTGTAATGTGAGCTTTTTTGGAAAACTTTTGGTTAAATTGGTTTGTTAATAAAATACTAATTGCCTGAAATAGTTTTACCCCAAATAAGTTTGTTTTTTAATAACTTTAAATTTGAGGGTAGTTGTAACAAGACCAATTTTTAAAAATTGGCTCTAATAAATTTTAGAGTGTAGCTTCTAAGGAAGCTAACTAAATGTATTGGTTGCCATCTTATCCAAAATGCCAGTTCGGTAGTTATGTGTTAAAAATAAAAAACAAACTATCAGTGCTGTCTTAAAAGTTTGAAGTATCTTAGGGCAAATTATTTTCATAAAATTTCGTTTAAATGCGAGGATTTTATTAAATAATGTGACAGAGTGTAAGTAAAAGAGTATATCATGTAAGTCAGACTTTTATGGAGTATTTTGAAAAAATAGTCAAATTTGAATTATTTTATCCAATTGTTAAAGATTCATATTTTTTATTTATTTTAATTTTAAGCATTGTTATTATTTGATTTTACCCTCAAGAGGTCACTTATAGTAAGTACAGGTATGGCAAGCTCGAGGGTTTCTAGCGGGTTCCCCCTCTCTCATGAAGTCTTGGGTTAGATCCCTCTCTTTTATATTTCCTATCAGGCCTTTCTTAACCAACACTTATTCTTTTCCAATCCTGATTATATTAGAGTATTCGAGAAGTAGGGGTCATTATTTTATCTTTTTTTTATATAAGGCTATGGATGATTAAGACGTTTTCTGTGTATGCTCATTTATTAAAAAAAAAATAATTTTTTTAAAATTTATTTTCCATTTCTTTTATTACATTTAGATAAACAAAACATGATTTAGATTGAGAAAAAGAGATTAAGATAAAAAATAAATAATAAATTATATATCTGCATATGAACAAGGAAAAAATCAAGTCAAATTAAAAAAATTATTTTACATACATTTTTATAATTTCAAGGTGAAATACCAAATTTGTTAAGTATTATCCTTTATAAGCTTACCGTAATCCTTTTCTAAGTTATAAAATGAATTAGAATTACATTCTTAAGTACATTTATAAGATTTGTTCAATGAATGATTTCAAAATTTTAATTGAATTGTAAAACTGCTTTTACAGCCGATAAAAAAAAAAAAAAAAAAAAAAAATGTATCATGTTACCTAAATGTTTTATTAATTAATTACTAGTCTAAATACTGATGTCAAATTCAAAGTTTAAAACTTAAAAAATTACAAGTTTAATACTAATTGATCATTAATTGAAGTTTAAAATTTTTGGGTTTATTTTGGATTTTTTAAAGGATCTAGTACATGTCAAATTCAAATACATTGCTTCACTATAAGTAAATTATAATGCTCAGTTAATAAAAATGGTCATATATTTTGTTACTATATGCCTGCCCCTAAACAAAATTAACAATTCCATTGGATAACTACTCTGTATAAATTAAAAAAATTCTAGGCTATGTGATAATTAGTGACAAAAATACCAGACAGACCTTAACCTCAAAGTAGTCTAAAAAATCTAGAGGCTCAAATTTTCTGTATGAAAATCATCATGAATTTTTAGCTCTCACTACCAAATTCGTACAGAAGATACACAATATAATTAATAATTGTACCAATGGTTTGTTCGAATTGTCCCAAGTATAACATTAACTGCTTTTCAGTGTTCTGTATCTTGAATTGTGCTGAGGAGGGTAGTCTCACTGGTTGGCTGAAATCCTGGGAGGAAGTCAACTTGAAAGTTGTTAGATAGAAAGACATCGTTAATGGATATCCTTTTACCCAACAAATTTTCATTAACTTTGTGATTTTCAAGGTTCACTATAGTGAGTTCGGACATGGCAGTCTCGAGGGTCCCCGGCTGGATCTACACATTTTATGAAAGTCACCTTTTCTACATGAGTAGTCTTGGATATGATCCCTCTCTTTCATCTTTCTAGTTAGGTCTCTTTTGACCAACTCTTGTTAGCTTCCAACCCTGACACCATTAGATTATTCAAGGTCTGGGGTTCTTTATTTTATGCTCTTTTCTTTCTTGTTTTCATAAGGTGATGATGACCAAGAGGTCTTGTGCCTTTAAACAATAACGAAACGAAAATTGGATAAAACTTGCTTTCTGCAATGAGGGTAAATGGTTACAACTTTAGATCCCCAAAAATCCAAAATGTAAATAACAGGTGTTTTACAACAGTTTAAAAGTTTTTGATTAAGCTATACTTATATTATTCTTTATTTGTAAGAGATTAGTAATTATATTTACAGCAGTTTTTGATAACAATGACAGCAGTACTTAATTTTAAACAGAAAATAATAACTAATATAGTTAAAAACAATATAAAATTGTTATAAAAACATGATCTAGTGAAATCATTCAGATATGTAATTTAATATTATAGAACAATTATTATTACTCTCTAGTTTTTTATCATAAATTACATTATTTGCTACAGTTTTATACTAAATTACTTATTTTATTATAAAAATTATAATCTATAGTTTACACATATTGGCAGTTCAGCTTTTGTTTCTAAGTTATTATTTGGATAAATATTAGTTTTGCAATGTGTGTATTCATTTGTCATTTTAAGAAATTATAACAATATTACTTTAATATTTGCTACGAAATCTAAAGTATAATTAGATTTTATTATAACAAAACTCATATTGAATCCGAAGCTCTTGTGGGTAAATTAATATCATAAATTAATTTGTAAGTGTACTTACATTTAGGTGTCATCCATTACTAACATTTATAACTACACAATTTTATAGGTATCGGGAAACAATGAAAGGATACCAATTTTTTTAACTTAATTGGATTACATTGTTCACATTTATACTACTTTTGTAGTTCATCATATTTTGAAAAGTAATAGAAATTTTCTTCCTAATAAGTTGGCTGATTTTAGATCTGCTTCCTGCAGTGGTTTGAAAAAAACAGAGCTTAATTGGGGAGGGGATAACATGATGTTATGGAAGTGCAAGTTTAAGCTGTAAAGGGATAAAAATTAAGACTTGAATACAGGAAACTAAATGAATGTATAAAATTATAAAATTAATGAAATAAAGTTAATTTTATATATAAATAAGTAATGAAATTCCCGGGGTTGTAAGAACCCTTGTGAATCGAACATTTACCTTTATGCTGTCTATTTGTCTTTATAGAGAGTAGGCTCTAGCTCTATGAATTGTCTGAAAAGACTTATGAAAAAGTATTTCAAATATATTGGATAATAGGTATTATTTAAAAAAATAAAAAATAAATGCTTTGGTCTCATAGAGTCCCAAATAATTTTAATAAAAAACTCTTCCAATTGCTAGTAAAATAAAGCAACTGGCTAAAGAGATATTTTATTGAGATTGTGTCATCCTACAATTTTTGTGTTGATTTTGTTTTAAACAAAAAATTTCAGAAAAACAAAAATTTCTTAACTTTTATGTGAAAAAAATGTAAGCAAACGATTAAACATATCACTTTGCTATGTTAAAGCCATATTAATCAAAATATTTCTGTCATGAATGTGCCAAGTATTAACTTTATAACACCAATACGATTTTCTTTAAAAATAAAAGTCTGTTGACAAATATTATTCAAAATTCAATGCTAATAAACATTGCAAAACTAATATTAAACTAAGCAGATGTTCTCAAGGATACAGGATCAAACTCTAGCCTTTCTTACACAAACTTAATACACCTTTTAATATTATTTTATTGTAATGAAAAATAAAAAATAAAATAATTGAAATAGTAAATTTAAAACTATATGTATTACACAATCATTATTCACACATAATCTTTTAATTAGTTACATGTCTAACATTCTTTAGTTTTAAATATGTTGTTTTCACATTTTCTCACTGAATGGTTTTTTGTATCAACCACTATTTTTTAACAACATGAATGAAGGTACAAATTGAAATATTTGGGTGTAATAAAGTAAAATGATTATATAATGTGGTTTTCTTAAAATCACACTGTCTGGAACAAACAATGAATGGAACTGAGAAGTAAAATATCTAGGGTAACACAAAACAAAAGACTACTATAAAACAAATTTGTTGTACAGTTGAAGAGGAAGGCTAACACAGCCCTCATTAATATGTAGGGAATCTCAGGGATTTAACCCATGTATCCTGAAATTAATGTATACAGTGATAATGAGATCTCTTATCATGCATGAAGCGGACATACAAGAACTGGTTTTAGTAATGTAAGGAATCATTGCAGAAAGAGGAGATACTGGGGGTGTTGATGTATAACAGGAGCAATGTAGACTTGACATAATGCAGCTATGGAAGTTATTATGAACTTGAGATCCCTTCATATAGCAGTGGAGCAGGGTGATAAGGGAGCACTCCTGAAATAAGTAAAGATTGGGGTAGATGGAGAATGAATAATCAACAAGGCATGACCTGGTTAAAAACATCTCAACCTTCCATTGGACTCCATTGTTAAAAAGTTTAAAATTGTTACTAGATTCAGTATTGAACTAAGTGTGAAAAGAGAATGGAGTGGTGGTGAATCAAAAGGAGAGCACCAGTAAATGGTATATAGATGGCTCTTAAACAAAAGAGGGAACTAGGAATATTAGGGCCAAGAACCAAGTATTCCAAAGCCATGGGTAAGTATCCGAGCATCTTTCAAGCGGAAATTCATACAATAGAGAGACATATACAGTTCAACCTTAATAGAAGGTGTAGCAATCAGGCTATTGCTTTCCTTTTGGATAGCCAAGCAGTCTTCAAAGAGCTGAACTCTCCAATTGTTACTTTTAAGTTGATGTGGGATTGCTTATGAAAACTTAATGAATTAGTTAGAAACAACAGTGTAACCCTCTTCTGGTGTCAGGGCAGAAATGGATGTCCAGACAAACTTGCAAGAATTGAGAGACAGAATTAACAATAAATTGTAGTTGTTTTACAATATAATACTTGCAACATGTCAAATCTGTATTTTATTTTCATAGAAATAATATTTTTATTTAAAAGCCTTATTAGGCTCAGAAAATTGTATATCTTATAGGATCTTTATGAATGAAATATCAAATTCCATGTATTTACAAAAATAAATAAATTTTCAACCTTTTTTATGACATTTTTTTAAAACTGTTGTGGATCATTGTTAACATGTGAAATATTTTATGAAACATATTTGAGATATAAAAGTTTATATATCTGAAAAAGTTACATTCAAAAAAATATATTTCTATTTGTACTTTCTTCCCTGACATGTTTTACTCATCTTTGGATTGTATTACTGTAAAACCATTGATACAATTTTACCAGATTGTATTAGAATTGAGAATTTTTGAAGCTTTTCTATAACCATGTTTTTCCATCTTTAATATTACATATCACTCTTTGGTTTATACACTTCTAGTTAACTGTCTATTACTAACCAAAATCTTACACTATAAAGAATATCACATAACATAAATCATCTTAAAAATAAAATATCGCCGTAACTTCATGCTCAAACTATTTACTCCAGTTCTATCACAATCACTCTCCCTGATCCTTGGAAGAAAGCTTAATTAATATATTTAATCATCAACAACATCCCAGAGCATGAGAGCAGCATCAGTACCGCCAACTGTTACAACATTTCTATCGTTAAAAAGAAACCTTGCTGCGGAAACTTGCATACTATATACTTTTTCTTCGTTGTACTCTGCTTTTGGACTCAAACAAGGGTACCTAAAACATACAAAAAGAAAATAATAACTGATTAAATTAGGTTAAGTTAATAGTAGTATATAGAAAGTAATATAATTTAATGTTACAACAGTCGGTACATGATGGAATTCCATGATAATGGAAATAATGAGACGATTATTAAGTAGTTATGTTCTTAATACTATTGTTTGATCACTATGGTTATGGTGTTGCTCATATGTGCCAAGTTAGTCGATTCGTTGGCAAGACACACTATTTTCAGCTTTTTAAAGAAGCATACAAGCAAAGTGGTGTGGACTTTATAGTATTTTAGAAAATTGAGATGCACACCACTAATGAAATACAGGTTTTGATTAGTTTTTGGAATGAAAAGTAACAATTGAAAGATTTTAATTTTCACTGCAGGGGCTGCTCTTTTGGCAGTTTGAGGAGTGACGAGCCCACGTCCCCAAGTTACACCTTCAGTGCTGTTATAGTACAGGATGTACCCACTTAGGATTTTCCACTTATTTCTTTCCCAAGTATTTGGTATGCCTTATCAAGTCATTCTCTTAACAATGTATTTTAGTTTTATATTCATAAATCCCTTGTAACCCTACCAGCAGGGATAACTGTAGATATGGGGAGATGGCTTTTATGACCTATGCACAACATTAACTCTCACAAAATATCCTTACCATGTAATATTTGGAACACAATACAAACACATTTTACCATGCATACCTTTTCCCAACTTTCTGAATTATTTGTAGGGTATTTATTCAGCAGCCAGGAGGCAATGTACATTGTATTAGAAGTCTTGTACAATATAAAAATACAGTGATAAAAAACACTAAACAGGTAAAAGAAATAAAACATTATGTTATTCCATTAATAGCTGTCCCATGAATTCATTTATAGAATACAAATTAATTTCCTCTAAATTTATAAGTATTTATTTATTTTTAAATCTTTCTTTTGTTATTGATTTAATTTGGTATAGACAACAGTAATCAAGAATGGCATCAAAACTTGTTGGTGATAGAGTAGTTTGAGCAAGCCTATGTTTTGGATTAATTAGGGTGTGTGTTTTCCTTGTGATTTGTCTCTGCTCTGTTTCTGTGTGAAACTTAGAATACATTATAACATTCAAAATATAAATGGAAAGAAAAGTTGAAATGTCCAGTTTTTGGAAGAAAAAATGGCATAAGACTTTGGACTTCTTACAGAATATAGCCCAAATTGCATACTTCTGTATTAAAAAAAAATCATTATAGTCTTCTTTGGTGCATTACTCCATATCACGATACCACATTGCAGATGACAGTAAATAGACCATAATATGCAATTCTCACAACTGGTAAAGAGTAATAATTTGATAATTTATCAGAGTTAAAACTGAGAAGTAATAAAAATGAATCCCGGTTTTAATGTAACAAAGAATACTAACTTGGTTTTTCCTAGCTCCTCAGCAAACTCAACTGAGGCTAAAACATCTTTTTCAATTGATCTAGAGTTTGCATCCCGTGCTCTGTTCAAGATGGGGATGAATCAGGTCTTAATTGTTATTCAATAATATTTCAACTGAAAAATATATGACCTAGACTGGGAATCGAATCCAGGACCTTTAATGTTAAAATCAATAAATTAAAAATAAATAAATACATACTTGGGCTGCAAAATTGATAAAAATTAATTTCAATGTCGCATATACAAGGTAATTAATTTGGTAACTCAAAAATGGCAAGAATAAAGCATAGTCAAGTAAGAAGTCTACACCCTGTGCTGGGAAGCGACTAGGATAGCTCAGTTGGTAAAGGATTGGCATGTAAAGTCAAAGGTCCTGGGTTCGATTCCCAGTCTATGTCGTATATTTTTCACTTGAAATATTATTGTATTAAAATACTTGCTGGTAAAAAACGTATTAGCGTTAAAAGCAATAAATTAAAAACTAAATTGTTTTCTACAGTGAAAATTATACAGATGAAATTCAGCATAATTTTAAAATTTGGTAATGTTTCAGTTACAGCTATAAAAGTATAATCTGATTGAGGAAGTAGGTGATCTTGTTGTTTAAAAGTTCAAATCTTCTTGGTCATTATTGTCTTAAAGAAATAAAGAAAATAACATAAAAATAGACTCCTAGTCTTTGAATCTAAAAGTGTTAGGGTCAGAAGAGAACAAGAGTTGGTCAAGAGAGACCTGATAGTAAAGATGTAAAAGAGGGATCTAATCTAATTCGAAATGAATAAAGGTATA